>JAJOOH010000606.1:0-84184 GCA_029582605.1 Solanum gracilifrons
TTGTATTATGAGTTACTCCGTCTTGATAACTTAGTGAATATGAATGTGCCTTGCTTATGGTGACTTCAGAGGAGTACTTAGGGTGTGTTCGGTATAAGGAAAGCATGTTTCCAATTTCAAATTTTTATTTTTTCAACCCGACCCACTCCTACCCTGACCCCCCCCCCCCCCCGCAAAAGAAATAATTAAAGTTTATTTTTAAAAAATATTTCCAATTTCAAATATTTATGTTTTCACCTCACCCCATCCCTACCCGCAACACCCCCACAACCCAAAAAAAATTAATTTTGTTTTTAAAAAGTATTTTTAATTTTGAATATTTATTTTTTTACCGCATCTCACCCTTACACTCCCCCACCCCTAAAAAATATTTAAGTTTATTTTCAAAAAATATTTTCTACTTTCTAGTAAAAAAAAGAGATATTTTCTCAAAAATAATTTTCTTTCATAAATCAAACGCAAAAAATCTTGTTCGAAAAATATTTTCTACTCACCAATCAAACATGAGAAAATAAGTCAAAAATCTACTTGTTTTCAAGGAAAAACATTTTTTAGGAAAACATTTTCCTTCATACCAAACACACCCTTAGTGTGAGTAGTAATATGGGATGCTACTTGAACATTGCACAATTATGACTTAGAGTTGTCTTAGGTGATGATCCTTATGTGATGATATGACTTATGAAAGGTTTATGTCTCTTATGTATGAATATTGTGTAAAGATGGAAAAGATGAATGGTAAGTTCACTTTAGGTGACTGTAATGTGGTACTTTAGGGTGGATGGTGGTATGGGACGCTATCCATACATTGCACAAGGTATAGCATGAGGGTTACTTGAAGTGAACGCTTAAAGTAAAGGTAATGGTTTGTATGGTTGATTATGTTTTAATGTGGATAAATGACTTGTATATTGGATATGCTTGAATATTTTGTCTCTTATGCATATATTCATGAAATTTTATCAAAATGGCATACAAGCATGACTTTCAAACAAAATGTCTATTTTAAGCATGTTTTTGCATGGCTATCATACTTAGTACTTAATTGTGCTAACCCATTCTGATTCACGTTTTACTACAAGTTTAGGTTCCGGAAAGTGATTCCTATTTCTCTAGTCAAGGGCTTGGATCTAGATTCTTCCAAGGCCAAGTGGTATGTCCTCATAGATCGAGGACAAGTACTTTTAGATTTTTTTTTATTTCATGTAATAGACAATTTCTAGTATTTTCTATAGTAAAGGGCCGTGATCCTACTTTAGTTTTCAAGACATTATTTAGATGGCCATGTGAGACTTAGATTTTCGCTGTGTCTTTCAAAAGATTTTTATGAGTATTTTGATTGTATGGTTTTAGATAAAGTTTTAATTATGTACTATTTCTACTATCGAATGTATTGATATGCTATGAGGCTTATATGAGACCGCTTCGGGATCAAGTATGCCGTATCACATCTAGGAGCGAGCCTTCGGTCGTGACAATGAGTGTCCTCTACCACCTAGGCAAAGCTAATGTTGTGGTAGATGCCCTTAGTAGACTGTCCATGGGGAGTGTGACTCACATAGAAGATGAAAAGAAAGAGTTAGTCTGTGATGTGCATAGGTTGGCATAGTTAGGTGTCCAATTAGTAGATTCTCCCAAGGGTGGTTTCACGGTTCATAAGTATTGTTGAGGGTTTCTCCCACGGGGAAGATGGGGTGCTTAGGTACCAAGTCGATTATGCATTTCGTATATTGATGGGTTGAGGGAGAAAATCTTATTGGGAAGCTCATAGTTGTCGATATTCTATTCATCCTAGACCCACTATGGTGTAGCATGATCTATTTGAAGTCTATTATTGGAATAGTATGAAGAAGGATATTACAGGCAGCCAAATGTCCTAATTGCCAACAAGTCATGGTTGAGCACCAAAGACCAGGAGGTTTGTTGCAAGATATACCCTTTCCCACTTAGAAGAGGGAAGAGGTTAATATGGACTGTTTTGTAGGCTTGCCTCGTACTAGAAGGCAACATGATTCTATATGGGTCATTGTTGATAGATTGACAAAATCAGCCCATTTCATTCCCGTCAAGGTTTCCCCTCTCGGCGGAAGATTATGCAAACTTGTACATAAGGGAGATAGTGAAGTTTCATGGGGTTCCCTAGTCCATCATTTCGGATCGGGGTACTCAATTTACCTCTCACTTTTGGAAGTCATTGAAAAAATGGCTTTGCACTAAGGTGAAGCTTAGCACCGCGTTTTACCCACAAATGGATGGTCAAGCAGAGCGCACCATTCAGACTTTAGAAGATATGTTGAGGGCATGTGTTAAAGGTTTCAAGGGTAATTGGGACGACCACTTTCCATTAATAGAGTTTGCCTATAATAAAAGTCACCACTCATCTATCGTTATGGCTCATTTTGAAGCCTTGTATGGTAGAAGGTGTAGGTCTCCGGTGGGTTGGTTTGAAGTAGGTGATGTTTCTCTTATTGGTACCGAGTCGGTTACTGAGTCCATTAAGAAGGTTCGACTCATTAGGGAGAGATTAAAAACGGCTTAAAGAAGGCAAAAGTCCTACTCCGATGTGAGAAGAAGGGACCTAGAATTTGAAGTAGGTGATTGGGTCTATATGAAAATCACACCCATGAAGGGTGCGATGAGGTTCGGCAAAAAGGGAAAACTTAGTCCCCGGTATGTGTGCCCTTACAAAATTGTGAAGTGTATTGGTGAAGTTGCATATGAATTGGACTTCCAAATGAGTTCGCTCAAGTTCATGTAGTGTTTCATGTTTCTTTGCTTAAAAAGTGTGTTGAGTACCCGGAGTCCATTATTCCCTTGGAAGGGTTAGGTATAGATGAAAGTCTTTCTTATGAAGAGGTTTCGGTAGAAATTCTTGACCGGAAAGTCAAGAAGTTGAGAAACAGGGAAGTAGATTCCATTAAGATTTTGTGGAGAAATCATCTACTTGAAGGTGCTACTTGGGAGGCCGAGGCCAATATGAAGTCCTGATACCCTAATCTTTTTCCTTCTTCTCCTACTCAAGCTTGAGTTAAGTAGTTCCTCTAGATTTTTCTTGTTTGGGAGTCATATGTGAATTATGTGTTTTCCATGATTTCCTTAAATGATGCATTTTTAATGTTTAATGTTTTTTCATGATTTATGTTCCTCATGTTGTTGTGCATTTAGTATGAGTTGCCTATTTGACATCAAGAGATGTTTTGATGAATATGCTTTAGTATGCTCTTGAGAGAAATTCCATATTGGCTCCATGTTGTTGTGTTCAACATATTTTAGTTGGAGAATTCAGTTCCTCCTTTGAAGATGAGAAAAATTGAACTTTGTGCATATTGGGTTGTTAGATGTAGTTCCTACTCCCTTATTATGCAGTAATAATTTTTGACATGGAGTTGAAGTTGCCACCCTTAAATAATGCATGTTGTGAATAGTGCATTTGTAAATTTTACATGTTTTAATGTTTCATGCATGATGGGCTGCTATTCCTAAGTTTAAAATTCCCTAAGATGTCTAGATTTTCATTCGAGGACGAAAGTCCCCAAGGGGGAGACATTGTTATGCCCCCTAAAACTAGATAACTAAACTGGAGCCTAAATCATAAACTAGTGGCCTAAATGGAGTTTAATGTAAAGAGTAGAGTTGTAAAATAACTTCCATAAATTAGTACAAGTGACTTTGGGTAGGAACATCAAGGCATGACCGCCAAGGACCCCTCCAAAGGTCCTTGAGGAGGACCAAGGGGCCTGCCAAAAAGTTGTCAAAATGTAGCCTCACCTATGGATGGGAACCCACGAACCTTAGGTAGACCCACACCCCATTGGTGGGGGTCGTGGGTCGAGGCTGAGCCTCCACTGCATCCTCCAAGTTTTAGACCCAAACCATGAATTGCCAGTACGGCTCGTGGACCTACCCACGGTCCGTGGGTGGGGTTTCGTAGGTAGGGCTTGTAAGTTGGTCTTTAGTTTTAATGTAGGGATTAAGAGGTTAACTAGCTAAATAAGTAGGGTCATTTAATATTATTTAATACACCTATAAGTACTTAATAAGACCTCTAAACTAAACAAACTAACTTATTCTCAGAAGACCCAAATCAAAAGCTCTCCCCTCCGAAATATTCTCTCTGTAAGACTCCATTGAAGAACAAGAACAAGGTAAAGCTAAGGGTTCAAGTTCCAGACTTTTCACCCCAATTTAGTGAGGAAAACATCAATTAAGGTATTGTAATCTTGATCCATGGAACACTTTCTTTTATGGAGCCCTTAAATTCTCCAATTTTAAAGTAGGAAAAATCTTTAAAGACCTAGGGTTTTCTTCAAATCATGGATTCTTCTTCAAATAAATTTTCAAAGGTTTAATAGTCATATATTATGGATTAATTACTGTTTTAAGGATGTTTTTATGATAAATTTACCATAAATACATGAAATCCCCTCATACCCTAATTTTATGAATGCAATGTGGGTGAATTTGTAGTAAGGTCAATTGTATTGAATTGTTCTTGTTGTAATGTGGTTTCTTGATCATATTATTATTCATGTTCAATGGAATAACCCTGTATTGATTGGGGGAATGTTATCCTTGATCCAAGATGGGTAAGACGTGATATTTATGACAAATTATGTGTTACATGTATATGCACTATATGTACATGATTATAACCTTATTATTTTGCTAATTGAAAGTTCATTCTCATAAACACATAATGATCATGATGTGGAAGTTCTTCTGACTATGTTAGGGTTCTAAGGTTGAAAGTCTGTTCTCACCTAATGAACTTATGAGCTATTGTTGTGAATTGTGTGGGATGGAGGGTAAGATACTCCTTTATGCTTGTAAATTCAATTCAAAGACTAAATATGTAATTGTGGGAAATAATGCTTAGCACCGAGAGGATATTGAATATGACATGGAAAACCTCCCGCTACAGAGGATGAATTTCTATAAGGTATCTCATGAGATGGAAGCTCCCCACTAGAAAGGATGGGTTTCTAGTAACAATCTTCGTATCTCATAACTATGTGCCTTCATAGGTCTTTGTCTAGTGGATCCACCTAAAATATATACATTTAGTTCTACTTTAGGCAAGTAGAAGACCTTTTATCGGTGTGGGGCATGACACTGGATTCCATGTCTATCTCACATGGTCTATATCGGTTAAGGCCTATTCCCAAAGTAATAATGAAGGTAAAGTATTAACTATATTTTCTTAAGTAATTTATTAAGCATGTGTAGGGATATGGGGTCTTACTTATGGAACGCACAAGTAGACTTTGAGAGTATTCAAGGTGGGTTCCTAATACGATGTGATGACTTATACATTGGTAATGCTTATGATACATGTTTTTGTACCAATTTTCATTATGATTCTCAAACTTTAGAAAGATCCATACTGTTCAACTAAATTGTCCCTTTTTGCATATTTTTCATGTTTTTGTGCATGATTATCATACATAGTACATTAATTATGCTAACCCATATTTCTTCTACTCTTTTCAAAAAGTGTAGGTTTCGGCATGTGAGTTGATTGTCCCTTCTAGTTCAAGCTTGGGTTGACTAATCTTTAAGCTCGCGGTATGTCCTCATAGATTCGAGGACAAATGATTTATTGTTGTTTCATTCTTTAGTTGTACTAGACATTTTCATATTCTCTATTATAATAGTTGTGACCCTATTGTTTTGAGATTATGATTGTAGTAGATTGATTAATGCGACTATTTCTAGATTTTTGCTTCACTTTTATAAAGATTTGCTTAAATATATGAAATTGTGTTTTTATTATTTATTATTCTATGCTTATGTGATGATGATAAGCTAAGTGGCTTACTTGGGGCCTTTCGGGGTTCCATATGCCATGTTACGTCTAGGGGGTACCCTTGGGTTGTAACACTCATGGTCCGTGGGTTGGTGGAGTGAGTCCCACCTGTGCAATATGCCCAATCTCGGCCATGTTAGAGGAAACATGGTAAATTTCTAATTAATTAGTTATGGGTTGGGGGCAGTTTATTTTGATTAATTATAGTTATTTAAGGCTTTTTAAAGTATTAAACTACCTTTTACAATTCATTTTCTCCAATACACAAAAATAGAAACCACCCCTCTCCAAATAATTCTCTCTCTAGAAACCACCATTGGAGAAGAAGAAGTCAAGGTTAGGAGCTCAAGATTTCATCTTTCTTACCCATTTTCGTGGAGTTTGTTCAATAGAGGTATTGTAGTCTTCATCATTAAGTTTCATCCAAGGAGTCCGTTCAAAAGATGATTTCAAAGTTTCCAAAATCCCCCAAAAAGTTAAGGTTTCAACCCAAGAATGGGTTCAATTAAAAAACGTTTTGAAAGGTTCATATGTGATGAATTATGAATAAATTTCTAAATTAATGGTGAATTATGATGAATTTTTCCCCATGAACCCATGATTTCCCCCAAAATACTAAATTGGATGTTTGTGAATTGAGTTGATTGATCATGGAAGTATGTGAAGAGATTAAGTCTATTTTGATTTATTTTAGTGAATTATATCATTATTCATGCCTAAATTTTTGTATTATAGGTGTGTTGGTGAATTGTGGTTTCTGGCCTCGGAGGGAAATTTCATGAAAGTTGATGTATGATCATGATGTTAGGCAAATGCTTTATGATTTCAATGAAAGTAATGTGATTATGTCTACAATGCAATTGTACTGTTATTGAAAAGCTATTCTAAATTATGCACTTATGGATGATAATGATGATGATATATGTGAAATGTTTCTTTAATGTAATGTTGCGTCTTGGATTGGTAGGCTTAGGTATTCTTTCTTGTGTAACTAATGTAGCTTGACTCAATGAACATGATTCGATAGGCCAATGGAATTCCTTTCATAATGAGTCAATTATCTAATCTAATGATACATCTTGAGTTGGTATTCTAGGACATCTTCTTCTTGTGTATTTAATGTTTCTTTACTTAATGAATATGAATCGACATGCCTATGGAATTCCTTTCATAAATGACTAATGAAGTATTCAAAGGCTTTGTTTTGAATTGATAGGCCAATGGCATTCCTTTCATAGTGTGTCAATGAACTAATATATCATGAATAGATACGCCAATGGCATTCCTTTCACGTGCATAATAGTGTAATGATGAATCTTGAAGCGATAGGCCAATGACATTCCTTTCTTTAGGATTCAATGACCTATCCTAATAATGTACCTTGAATCGATAGGCCAATGGCATTCCTTTCATGTGTGCAATAATGTACCTTGCGTCGATAGGCTGATGGCATTCCTCTTAAGTGTAATAATGTTAATGAAAATGAGGTACTCAATAAACATCATTCTTATCCCATAACTATGTGCCCGAATGGGTTATTAGCTAGTGGATCTACCTAAGCTAAAATGTTACCGGTTCTACCTTAGGCAAGTAGACCACCTCTTTGTGGTGTGGGTGCAAGACATTGGATTCCATGTTAAGTTCACATGATCTATGTCGGTTAATGCTTATTCCCATCATGTGAGATATGTGCTATATTTACTTTATAGGTTCTATGAAGTGTGGGTGGTATTATGGAATGACATCCATGCATTGCACAAGTAGGCTTTGAGAGGTCTATGGTGTGATTCTCCAATGTCTTAGTGTCTAATGAATTGCTCATGATGAAGCTAATGAACAATGTTGACCTAAATGCTTAATTTAATGATGCATGATTTACTTGAATTGCATTATGAGTTAGTTTCCTTATCATGACTTATGAAATGTTCATGTTCCTTATGCATGAGTATTGTCTGAAGATGAGTATGAACAATGGTAAGTTCATCTATGGTGGCCTCCAAGTGGTTCTTAGTAAGGATGGTGGTATGGGACACCATTCATACATTGCACAAGGATAGCTTAGGGTTACTTAAGGTGAAGGCTTCAATGTGATGAAATGATTAATATGTTGATTATGTTTCACATTTAGCATGATTTTTAAGCAAAATGTCATTTTTGAGCATGGTTTTTGCATGGCTATCATACTTAGTACATTAATTGTACTCATTAGCTTGTGGTTTGTCCTCATGGATCCAATGACAACTGATTTAATGATGTTTCATGTCTTTCATTGTGCAAGATACTCTTTAGACTTTCTATTGTAAGCGTCGTGACCCTACTTTTGATTCAAGATGTTTTTAGATGGCCATGTGATACAAGTAGACTTCCGTTGTTTTAAGTGATGTTTTCGATTGTATTGATTTAAAAGAGTTTTAAATTCTGCACTATTTTTATTATCTGATGTGATGACATGCTATGAGGCTTGTATGAAGCTCTTCAGAGTCTTGTATGCCATTTTACGTTCCAGGGTAGGCTCGGGTCGTAACAAATATGGTACAAAGTACAAGATGTTGGAAATGGTTTTTAGGATTGATGTCTCACAAGCCACGTCTAGTAGAGTCTTCTTCATAGTGTGTAGCACGCCACATTCAAGAATGAGAGGCTATAAGAAGTTAGGAAAACTTCACTTCTTTTAACTCCTAATCGTGCCATAGAGTTTAACCTAATAAGTTCTCTCTCTTATTCCTTATTTGATGGTCTTGAAGATGCGACTCTTCGAAGGGCTAATGCTACAAGGATCAAGGGAGAAAGGTTAGTATTGATGTCAATTATGGCTATTTGACTAGATAAGTCTTGCTATGATAGAATTAGATGATCGCTTTTGGTATAGATGGGTTGCTTTATGGTTATGTGTGTTTTTGGTAAAAAGTCATGATAATTTTTGAGCAGTGTTGAAAGATTTGACGAATAGGTATGTTAGAAATGCCTAGATATGTTGAGAGAGTAGACTCCTCTAAGAAGGGTAAAAATATTATTCACCTTGGTCTAGAATCATCTTGTGTGATAGGTGTGAAGGCTTAGTGATGACATGCTCTAACCTTAGAAATCGAAAGAAGTGAGGCTTTGGAGAGTTTGTATACGCTTGCTCCCAAGGGGGGAGAAAATGTGCTTAGATAGCAAGGTGAATGAGAGTTCTTGGTTTTTATGATTTAGGTTGACTTGAATTCTAAACTTTAGTTGTGTGGGTGAGGTTATTGTGAGCAAGAGTTTCTTTATGGGGAGTAGTATCCTAGTAAAGGCTTTAGTAGAAGACACTACTAGAGTGGACAAAAGAGTTTTTCCGGATGAAGGCACCGTTATGTTGATAGTTTCTTAATGTTGTGAATGTCTTTTTAAGTTTTCAATGTTGTTTTCATGTTAACCTTAGTATGGGTTCACTCCCAAGGGGGAGATGGTATGGTTAGAAAGTAAGGTTGTTGAGTGTTTCGATATCCTTTTCTCTTTCTTACTATTCCTTATCAAGCCTAAGACAAAGAGTTCCTTTTTGGCCTGTTTCATGTTTTGGAGTCATCTGTGCTTATGTGTTTCCATGGTCTATGTATGTTATGCATGTTCTGGATGAATTCATGTTTAAATGAGCAAATGAGTTTTTATGTTTTATATCCTTCATGTTGATGTGCACTTAGTATGAGTTGTCTATATGCATCATGAGGTGAATTGTTGAATATGCTTAAATTTTCTTTTGAGAATAAATGCATAATTGCTTCATGATGTTATGATGAGCATAATTTGAGTTGGAGAAGGTAATTCCTCCAATGAAATGAGAAATGTTGAAGTTTTCATGCATAATGAGTTTGTAGATATAGTTCCTACTTTCTTGTGTTGCATTGAGTATGTTTTAGATGGAGTTTATGTTTTCCCCTAGTTTTGTTCATTATTATGATGTTTCGTGCATGATGGCCTTCTTGTCTTGAGTCTTTAATTCTATTAAGTGCTTAAAGTGTAGTTCGAGGACGAATGTTCCCAAGGAGGAAATACTGTTACGACTCGGAAAACTAATACGTTAAACTAGAGCCTTATGAGTTTCTTGTTGAGTTTGATATGGTGTTTTATATTGCAAAATGATTTCCCGAGTTTAGGTTGAGAGGTCAAACGTCAAGGTATGACTCCCCAAGGACGAACCAAAGGTCATTGAGGAGGACCCTAACGCTTAACCCCCAAGGCCCAAAAATCTGCTAAAAGCTATCAAAAAAATGAGTACCTACGGATGAGACCTACGCCCCGTACGTCCATCCACACCTTTTGGAACCCTTACGTAGGTCAAGGCCCCAAGTGAGGGGTTTCTGAACCAAACCAAGGATGTGCGGTACGGGGCATCACCACACTCATGGTCTGTGGGTTGGTGGTGTGAATCCCACCTATGCAATCTGCCCAATCTCGGCCAAGTTAGGGGCAACATGGTAAATTTCTAATTAATTACTTATGGGTGGGAGCCCGTTTATTTTGAATAATTAGAGTTATTTAAGGATTTTTAAACTATTAAACTACCTTTTACAATTCATTATCTTCAAAACACAAAAATTGAAACCACCCCTCACCAAATAATTCTCTCTCTAGAAACCACCATTAGAGAAGAAGGAGTCAAGGTTTGGAACTCAGGATTTCACCTTTCTCACGCAATCTTATGGAATTTCTTCAATAGAGGTATTGGAAACTTCATCTTTGGTTAGGTTTCATCCAAGGAGTCCCTTCAAAGGATGATTTCAAAGTTTCCAAAATCTCCCAGAAAGTTAGGGTTTCAACCTAAGCATGAATTCAATTCAAAATCATTTTCAAATGTTTATATTTGATGAATTATCAATGAATTGCTGAATTAATGATGAATTATGATGCATTTCCCCACATGAAGCCATGATTTCCCCCAAAATACTAAACTGGATGTTTTTGAATTGAGTTGATTGAGCATGGAAGTATGTGAAGAGATTAAGTCTATATTGATATAGTTTATTGAATTGTGTTATTATTCATGCCTAAATTGTAGTATTCTAGGTGTGTTGGTGAATTGTGATTCATGTCCTTGGAGGGAAATTTCATGAAAGTTGATGTATGATCATGATGTTATGTAAATGCTTTATGATTTCAATGTAGGTAATGTAATCATGTCTAAAATGGAATTGTGCTATTATTGAAAGGTTATTCTCAATTATGCACTTATGAATGATGATGATATATGTGAAAGGTATCTTCAATGTAATGTTGCATATTGAATTGGTAGGCTTAGTTATCTTTTTCTTATGTAACTAATATATATTGACTCAATGAACATGAATCAATAAGCCAATGTCATTCCTTTCATAATGAGTCAATGATCTAATGTAATGATACATCTTGAGGTTGTCGCGTTAGGGCATTCTGTTATTGTGTAATGAATGTGTTTGGACTTAGTTAATATGAATCGATATGGCTATGTCATTCCTTTCATAAATGACTAATGAAGTATTCTAAGGCTTTGTTTTGAATCGATAGGCCAATGACATTCCTTTCCTAATGAGTCAATAAACTAATATACCATAAAGCGATAGGCCAATGATTTTCTTTCATGTGTATAATAATGTAATGATGATTCTTCAAGCGATAGGCCAATGTCATTCCTTTTTTGAGGATTCAATGAGCTATCTTAATAATGTATCTTGCATAGATAAGCCGGTGGCATACCTTTCATGTATGCAATAATGTACCTTGGGTTGATAAGTCGATGTCAATCCTCCTAAGTGTAATAATGTTAATCAAAATGAACTACTCTATGGAAACGGACGCTAAGTACCGAGTGAATATGGTAAGATGGAAGCTCTCCCCATGTTAGGCCGGGTTTCAATGAACATTTTTCTTATCCCATAACTATGTTGCCGCATAGGTTATTAGCTAGTGGATCTACCTAAGCTAAAATGTTAGTTGTTCTACCTTAGGAAAGTAGACCACCTCTTTACGGTGTGGGTGCAAGACACCGGATTACATGTTAAGCTCATATCATCTATGTTGGTTAATGTTTATTCCCATCATGTGAGATACGTGCTATAGATACTTGATAAGTTTCTATGAAGTGTGCGTGGTAGTATGGGATGTCATCAATGCATTGCACGAGTAGGCTTTGAGAGGTCTATGGTGTGATTCTCGAGTGTCTTAATGTCTAATATATGAATATGCTCATGATAAAGCTATAGAAGAATGTTGACCTTAATTCTTAATGTAATGATGCATGCTTTACTTGGATTGTATTATAAGTTTCTTTCCGTGTCATGACTTATGAAATGTTCATGTTCCTTATGCATGAGAATTGTGCAAAGATGAGTATGATGAATTGTAAGTTCATCTATGGTGGCCTCAGAGTGGTACATAGTATGGATGGTGGTATGGGACGCCATTCATACATTGCACAAGTATAACTTAGGGTTACTTAAGGTGAAGGCTCTAATGTGATCATATGACTTATATGTTGATTATGTTTGTATCTTATGCCTCTTATACTAAAGTTCATGAAGTTTTCTCAAATTGACATATAGCATCACTTTTAAGCAAAGTGTCCTTTTTGAGTATGGTTTTTTCATGGCTATCATACTTAGTACATTAATTATGCTAACCCATATTTCTTCTATATTTTACAAAGTGTAGGTTCTGGCAAGTGAGTTGAGTTCTTCTAGTTCAAGTTTGGATTGATTTCCCTCTATAGCTTGTGGTATGTCCTCATGGTTTGATGTTTGCGTAATCAAGACACAACTTCCAATGCAAGTGTCTACGATCGTACAATAGTAAAGTAACCAATCCAAGGGTTGGGGTTGAGTCCTAATGGAGTGTTCTTTAGAATTAATCGGAAAATAAAATTAAGTTCTAATTAGTCATAACTAAAAACAATATTGAATATAAATATGTTAAATCTAAGGGGTGACATAAGCGTCAATTATCAATGGGGCATTGTGACAAGTAAGAAAAAACAACAAAAATGCAAAGAGTACTAATCAAGGAGAGAGAATTCTTAGAATCTGAAAGGAATACGGGTTAGACTAGACTATTGGGTACATGCTTTTGATAGTAAATCCGTTGAGCATTTTTGACTTGACTAGACTGTAGTGGGGGTAAATTCTTTCTCGAGCAACTTACCCCAAATCATATGGGTTTCTCTCGAAAACCCACTTGCTGCATTGAAGAACAGCCTTCGCCTTAGCCCACTCACTCTCTCCAGCTTAGTGTGTGGGAGAAGGACAAGGGTTCACTCTCTCGAGCTGAACCTCATGTCGACCCACTCCCACCGGCCATCAATTTAGTAGTCTTACTTTTACGACCTCTCTCTCAAGCAAGCCGAAAACACAAAGGTGAAATCGTATTTGCAACTACAATTTCATTAAGTTCCACCACAACTACTAAATGAAATCACATTTACACAACAAATAAACCATCAACAAGCAAGACCCAATAGATAATATAACCCATATTCACAAAATTAGACCCCAAGAATTGGGATATTAGCTACACATGTAAATGAGATAGATATTTATACCAATATGTGATTGCATTCAAATGGGTATGAAGATTTAAGTCTCCAAACAAGCAAAGAGTGAAGAATCCACAAGACCCAAGTGAAGGCTCTAATGTGATGAAATAACTTATATGTTGATTATGTTTGTATCTTATGCCTCTTATACTAAAGTTCATGAAGTTTTCTCAAATCGACATATAGCATAATTTCTAAGCTAAATGTCCTTTTTGAGCATTGTTTTTGCATGGCTATCATACTTAGTGCTTAAATTGTGCTAACCCATAGTTCTTCTATTTTCTACAAAGTGTAGGTTCCGGCAAGTGAGTTGAGTTCCTCTAGTTCAAGCTTGGATTGATTTCCCTCCATAGCATATGGTATGTCCTCATGGATCCGAGCACAAGTGCTTTAATGATGTTTCATGTCTTTCATTGTATTAGATACTCTTTGGACTTTGTATTGTAAGGGCGGAGACCCTACTTTTGATTCAAGATGTTTTTAGATGGCGATCTGAGACAAGTAGACTTCCGTTATTTTAAATGATGTTTTCAATCGTATGGATTTAAAAGATTTTTAAATTCCACACTATTTTTCTTAGCTTATGTGATGACATGTTATATGGCTTGTATGAGGCTCTTCGAAATCTTATACGCTGTGTTACGTTCAGGGGTAGGCTCAGGTCTTAACAACATGGTATCAGAGCACAAGATGTTGGGAATGATTTTTAGGATTCATTTCTCACAAGCCACGTCTAATAGAGTCTTGTTCATAGTGTGAAGCGCGCCACATTTATGAATGAGAGACTATAAGACGTTTGGAAAACTTCACTTCTTTCCACTCCATGTTGTGCCGTAGAGTTTAAATCTATCATTTCTCTCTCTTATTCTTTATCCAGTGGTCTTGAAGATGTAGCTACTCGAAGGGCTAATGCTACTAGGATCGAGGGAGAAAGGTTTTTATTGATTTCAATTATGGCTGTGTGACTAGATGAGTCTTGCTATGACAGAATTAGTTGATGTCTTTTTGTATAGATGGATTGCTTTATGGTTATGTGTATATTTGGTAGAAAGTCATGATGAGTTTTGAGCAGTGTTGAATGATTTGACGAATAGGTGTTTTAGAAATGCCTAGATGTGTTGAGAGAATAGAATCCTCTAAGAAAGGTAGAAGCATCATTTACCATGATCTAGAATCATCTTGTGTGATGGGTATGAAGGCCTAGTCATGACTTGCTCTGACATTAGATATTGAAAGAAGTGATGCTTAGGAGAGTTTGTATAGGCCTGCTCCCAATGGGGGAGATAATGTGCTTAGATAGAAAGGTCAACAAGTTTTCTTGATGTTTATGATTTAGGTTTACTTGAATTCTCTTCTTGATTGGTGTTGGCGAGATTGTTGTGAGCAAGAGTTTCTTGATGAAGAGTAGTATCCTAGTAAACACTTTAGTAGAAGATGCTACTAAAGTTGACAAAGGAGTTTCTGAATGAAGGCACCATTATGTTAATAGTTGCTTATGGTTGTGAATGTCTTGTTAAGGTTCTTATGTTTTTTCCATGTTAACCTTAGTATGGGTTTACTCCAAAGGGTGAGATGGTATGGTTAGAAAATAAGGTTGTTGAGAGTTCTGATATCCTTATCTCTTACATTCTATTCCTAATTAAGCCTAAGACAAAAAGTTCCTTTTTGGCTTGTTTCGTGTTTTGGAATCATGTCTTATTATATGTTTCCATGGTCTTCGTATGTTATGCATGTTCTTGATGAATTCATGTTTAACTGAGAAAATGAGTTTTGATGGTGTTTTTCCCTCATGTTGATGTGCATTTAGTATGAGTTGTTTCTATGCTTCATGAGGTGAATTGTTGAACATGTTTAAATGTGGTTTTAAGAATAATTGCATAATTGCTTCTGGATTTTATGATTATCATGCGTTGAGTTGTAGAAGGTAATTCCTCAAATGAAATGAGAAATGTTGAAGTTTCCATGCATAATGAGTTTTTAGATGTAGTTCCTACTTTCTTGTGTTGCATGGCATATGTTTGATATGGAGTTGATGTATTCTCCTAGTTTTGTGCATTATTATGATATTTCATGCATGATGGGTTGCTTTTATTAAGTCTTTAATTCTGTTAAGTTCTTTAAGTGTTGTTCGAGGACAAATTTTCACAAGGCGGAGATATTGTTACGACTTGGAAAATAAGTAGGAGAAACTAGAACCTTACCAGTTTGTTGTTGAGCTTTATATGTGGTTTTATATTACAAACTGAGTTCCCGAGTTTAGGTTGAGGGGTTAAACTTCAAGGTACAACTCCCCAAGGACCAACCAACTGTCCTTTAGGAGGACCCTAACACCTGACCCCAAGGCCCGCAATTTGCCAAAAGCTGACAAAAAAAATGAGGACCTACGGATGGGACCTACATCCCGTAAGTCCATCCACATCACTTGAAACCCTTATGTAGGTCAAGGCCCCGAGTGGGGGGTATCTGAACCAAACCACGGGCGTGTTGAGCGGGGTTTCACCCAACGCAAGGTCTATGGGTTGGTGGCGTGACTCCCACATGTGCAATCTCCCCAATCTCGGTCAAGTTAGGGGTAACATAGTAAATTCCTAATTCATTAGTTATGGGTTGGGGATGGTTTATTTTTATTAATTAGAGTTATTTAAGGCTTTATAAACTATTAAACTACCTTTTACAATTCATTATCTCCAAAACACCAAAATTGAAACCACCCCTCACCAAATAATTCTCTCTCTAGAAACCACTATTGGAAAAGAGTCAAGGTTTGGAGCTCAAGATTTCACCTTTCTCACCCAATTTCAAGGAATTTCTTCAATAAAGGTATGGTAGTCTTTATCCTTGGTTATGTTTCATCAAACAAGTCCCTTCCAAAGATGATTTCAAAGTTTCCAAGATCCCCCAAAAAGTTAGGATTTCAATCTAAGATTTGGTTCAATGCCAAAACCTTTTCAAAGTTTTCTATGTGATGAATTATGAATGAATTTCTGAATTAATGATGAATTATGATGAATTTTTCCCCATGAACCCATGATTTCCCCCAAAATACTAAATTGGATGTTTGTCAATTGCGTTGATTGATCACGGAAGTATGTGAAGAGATTAAGTCTATATTGATTCAGTTTATTGAATTATATCATTATTCATGCCTAAATTTTAGTATTCCAGGTGTGTTGGTGAAATGTGATTCATGTCCTTGGAGGGCAATTTCATGAAAGTTGATGTATGATGATGAGGTTATGTAAATTCTTTATGATTTCAATGAAAGTAATACGATCATGTCTACAATGCAATTGTTCTATTATTTAAAGGTTATTCTCAACTATGAACTTAAGAATGATGATGATATATGTGAAAGGTTTCTTCAATGTAATGTTGCATACTGAATTGGCTGGCTTAGGTATCTTTTTCTCGTGTAACTAATGTATCTTGAGTCAATAAACATGAATCCATAGGCCAATGACATTCCTTTCATAATGATTCAATGATCTAATGTAATGATACATCTTGAGTTGGTAGGATTAGGGCATCCTCTTCTTGTGAATTAAAAGTGTCTTGACTTAATGAATATGAATCGATAGGCCTATGGCATTACTTTTATAAATGACTAATGAGGTATTCTAAGGATTTGTTTTGAATCGATAGGCCGATGACATTCCTTTCATAATGAGTCAATGAACTAATATACCATAAAGCGATAGGCCAATGAAATTTATTTTATATGTATAATAATGTAATGATGAATCTTGAATCGATAGGTCGATGGCATTCATCTCAAAGTGTAATAATGTTTGTGAAAATGATCTACTCTATGGAAAGGGAGGTTATGTACCGAGTGGATATGCTAGGATGAAAGTTCTCCCCACATTAGGCCTGGTTTCAATTAACATATTTCTTATCCCATAAATATGTTCCCGCATAGGTTATTAGCTAGTAGTTCCACCTAAGCTAAAATATTACCGGTTCTACCTTAGGCAAGTAGACCACATTTTTACAGTGTGGGGACAAGACACCGAATTCCATGTTAAACTTACATGTTCTATGTCTGTTAATTCTTTTTCCCGTCGTGTGAGATATGTACTATACATACTTGATAGGTTATATGAAGTGAGGGTGGTAGTATGGGATGACATCCATGCATTGCACGAGTAGGCTTTGAGAGGGTTATGGTGTGATTCTACCATGTCTTAATGTCTAATGAATGAATGTGCTCATGATAAAGCTAATGAATAATGTTGACCTAAATGCTTAATGTAATGATGCATGCTTTACTTGGATTATATTATGAGGTACTTTTCTTCTCATGACCTACTAAATGTTTATGCTCCTTATGCATAAGTATTGCCTAAAAATAAGTATGAAGAATGGTAAGTTCATATATGGTGGCCTCAAAATGGTACTAAGATGGATGGTGGTATGGGATGCCATTCATATAATGCACAAGTATAGCTTAGGGGTACTTAAGGTGAAGGCTCTTATGTGATGAAATGACTTATTTGTTGATTATGTTTGTATCTTATGCCTCTTATACTAAAGTTCATGAATTTCTCAAATTGGCATATAACATGATATTTAAGAAAAATGTCCTTTTTGAGCATGGTGTTTGCATGGCTGTCATACTTAGTACATTAATTGTGCTAACCCATATTTCTTCTATTTTCTACAGAGTGAAGGTTCAAGCAAGTGAGTTAAGTTCTTCTAGTTCAAGCTTGGATTGATTTACCTCCATAGCTTGTGGTATGTCCTCATGGATCCGAGGACAAGTTCTTTAGAGATGGAACTAAAAATTGCAACACCCTACATTTGATGTGAATGTTGGCAAAAGTATGCCTTAGTACAAAAGTACTAAACACGATAGCTATCGTAATACCATAGGAACATAACAACATATTAGAAAGCATGATCTTCAACATAGACAGAATATAAGCATTAGTCAACATAAGGCATGATTCATAACCATAAGAAATACATCATGTTCATAAGCATAGTAAATCCTTAGATCTTCATAACATAAGAGAACTACTTCTCAAGTAACCTCAAAGCATATTGTGCAAGTAACCTCATATTCACGTTTTGCCTTATTATAAAAGTTATATATTAAGGGTAGTCACCACACACTTCTCATATCATGACATGGGTAATATCCTCATGGTTATCTAGTTAGGGATAAGGGAATTCACCTCACCTCCCTCTCATACAAAGGTCTTTTGGGGAATCACCTCAAGTCTCATCACATTTCATAGTCATTGTACTTAAATTCATTTTAGGTGAGCAAGCCTTTCAACCTAGAATCATTATGTGTGAGAAAACTTTGCATATTATATCATATTCATGCACAAGTGTGCATATGAGAATATACTTTCACAACACAACAATATATCATAACCATACACTCTTTTCTCTCAAAGTGTTCTTAAGCATATACATAGGTTATATAATACATGCATGATCTCATACATTCATAATATAGGTCATGTGGGTAAATAATTCCACACCAATCCTATCTACCACCTACATTCATCATATAAGCTTCACTCATAAATCCTTAGCATTCATAGTCCATCATATTAGCTTTACTCTCAAAGCCCTAGGAACTAACATTCATAACTACAAGCCTTACTCTCAAAACTTTACTTCTTACAATCATCATACATACCTAGATTTCAAGGCATTCTAATCACATGCTTCATTCTTAAGTGATTCTAATCATATATCATCATTATAAAGGGTCAATATCAAGCCTTACTAGTCATGATCCATCAGTTATACATTATTATAATTCAATTCATGTCTATATGATTTTATTTTGGAACAATTACTATGCATATCACAAATTCTAGAAGATCACCTATAAATCCTCAATTTCCCTTTAAAAGGAATAAACCTAAATTACTTCAAAGTCATCAATTAGACTAGGTTAGGCATGGAATACATGAAATTTCTTCATAATAACATGATTCACTACTAATTCAATCATAAACAATCAACATCCAGTCAATTGGATTCATATTAAATTTAACCACAATATTGGAAGGAACCCTAACTTAAATTAGGAATTTCATCTTCCCAATTGTGGAATATCTAGGGGACTCAAAGGATGAAGAAGTTATCATACATTGGATACAAATCCCTCAAAAAGCTTGGAATATTGGAGGAATTTGACCTAACTTGATTGCCTTCTTCTTCTTCTTCTCTCTAGAAAGAGGACTTATTTGAGAGAATTGGGTTCTTTTTGGTCGATTTAGAAAAATGATTTGGAATGACTAAATAAAATGTCAAAAGTATTTAATACGTGTACTATGTAAGGTTAAAATGACACCACTTAACCCCGAATTAATTTACGAGGGTTCCACAAAGTTTTCACTTAACCGTCTAAGATCAACACTACCTCACCCATGAGACCACGCCCATGGGCCATTATCAGACCCACAATGCTTGCTGGTCAAGCGTGGGTGGTGGTCTACAACACTATTTTTGGGACCCTGACCCACGATCCCTAATCCACAGGGCGTGGGTCCCTTCGTGGGTGGATTATTTTGGGCAAATTTCTAGGGTCCTCCTCAAGAACCCTTGGTTGGTTCTTGGAGAGTTGTACCTTGACTTTCTAACCCGAAACCCTTCATTTTAGGTACGGGGAGTTATTCATGAGTCTTACCCTCACATCAAGCTCTAGTTTAACCTAGTAGTTTATGGGGTGTTACTTGTTTAGATGTATTTATTCTAGGATTCATGAGATACATTAGAAGTGAAGCCTATATGGTGAATCATGATTAGATTTCTTTGAGATTGAAGATCATGAGATTATTATGATAATGAATTGCTTGATATTGAGCATGCAGAAGGATTATCAGATATAGGTCTCTGATAGTAAATCCTATGTTGTCAATTGTTGAATATTGATGTAAATGTTGTGGAAGGGATGGTTCCCACATGAATTGCTATGATTATGCATGTGAAAGGTTTGCTTACATTGAATTATTCTAGGTTAAAAGTATTTCTTACCTAAAATGAATTGATTCTAATGACTAAGAAATTAATGAGGATAAAGGCGATTACCCACGACGTCCAAATGAGATGGATGGAGGCGGTTATCCATATTCAACAAATTAGAATAAATAGACGATTACCCTTATTCGTTAAATTTAAACTAGGGACGACTCACCATATTCTTATGATATGATTGGACAAGAGGAGAATATCCATGAACCTTCTCAAATGACAAGAGGCGAGTACGTCAATGGTCCATGCCAAACAAATTGAAGAGGAAAAGCTCAAAGGAAGGTCTAGAGAAACAATGAGGGAAAGAACGGATGATGGTAAATATTCACACTCTATATCTTGTGGATGTGGTCGTTCAAGGTTTCAATAAAGATTTTCCAGGCAAGGTTCTTCTAAGGCTCCTCCAAGGTCAAACAATAAAAGAGTGTCGAACCCTAATCCTCAAGGAGGTGGTAATGGGACTTCTATGCCTAATTGTACATAGTGTAGAAGAAAGCATGAGAGTAAATATATAGCGGATTCCAATGCTTGCTTTAGTTGTGATAGGATGGATCACAAGATAAGGGATTGTCCTTAAGTTGCTAAGAATAAGGGAGATAATCTCCGTAGAGCACAACCATATCCTCTATTGGGATGTGATTGAATTATGGGATAAGGTAGACAAATGGGTGATTGTAATTAATAGTTAATAGGTGTGAATCAGTGAATAAGCTAGACTTTAGTGGGGATAAACTTTCTCTAAAACAATTTACCCCGAATCAAATTAGTTTCTCTCGAACACCAATAAGCAGCAGTTAATAACAGCCTTCAGTTTAGTCCATTCACTCTCTTGAGCTGAATGTCTGGAAAAGGGTTTAGGATTCACTCTCTCGAGCTGAACCCATGACAACCCAACACCCACAGACCATCAAATCAGTAATCTTGCTTTTAAGACCTCTCTCTCAAGCAATCCAAAAACACCAAGGTAGAGTTGCATTTGCAACTATAACCCTTTAGATTAAGCCACAATTACTGAATAAAATCACCTTTAAACAGCATTTACACTATGAATTAACAATACCCACAAGCTAAATAAACCCATAATCACATAATCACACTCCAAGAATTGGTGTTTTAGCTAGACATCATAAAATGGTAAAAATCATAACCAAATCGTGTTTCCATCAACTTGGTAAGTTTAATATTGTCGTTACAAAGAACTAAGATGAACAATCTTCAACACCCACATCCAATTTCTCAGAAACGAAAATCTTCAAATCTTCAAAGCTAAAGAAATATTGTCTCCAAACTCATTTCTAAACTCTACAACTTGAAAACTAATCAATAATGATTCGAAAAATATAAAGTGGATTAAAATCTCATGCTAAACTAACAATTTAAAAATGTATTTATAGTAGCCAAAAATGTGTTGTTAAGGACCATCCGGCGCAATAAGTCAGGATCTGCTCTTTGGTCAATTCCATCGTCTTTTGGCTTTTGCCTTCAGCATATTCAAGTTCTGTAACTTTGGGTTATATAGTACTGCCTCAAGGAACTGTTCTACGACTCTTCGACTGCCTTTTTCTATGACCAACTAGATTTTCTCCTTCAGGGCTTGGCACACTGAAACATTAGGCGAGACCATGGCAATTCGGCGACTCGTTCAATGGTTTAAGCGATCCTCAGGCCTTATTTTCTTCGTTCTATCAGCTGCCTTCTTCCTTTTTGATCATTACTGTCCATGCTTTGTTCCTCAATCCAAATACCTGAAAATCAAGGATTTACATAAGTTATTGGCACAAATATGCATTTGAGGACATTAAATATATTAAAATAAAGCCCTAAATGAGTCCAAATTGTGGACTCATCAACACCCTCAACTTAAACTTTTGCTTGTCCACAAGTAAAACTAAAGTTCAGTAGTTGAAAAAGGATTTCTCAAACAATGCTACACAGACTCAATCATTAATGCACACAAAAATATTCAACTTACTGATATACCGTGTGTTGACGGTATTTCTAATACGTTTCACTTACAAGTTGTGTGTGTCTAAGGCCCTTTTATATTGATTTTGATGTGTTTTTATCATGTTTTGCATGAAAGACGTTCAGGCGCGGAAGTTTAGAGACAGCTGAAAGAAATGCAGAAGAAAGGCATTCACGGAGGTGATCTACGGACCGTAGGTCCATTTACGGTCCGTAGGTGATGACCGTAGATCAGCAAGCAAGGCATGGAGGACAAATCAGGGAAATGACCAAGTGTGGAACCACGGCGTCTATTGACGTTCCGTGGATTAATTTACGGACCATACTGTTCATCCGTAGAATAATACTGCGACGGTTCCAGTATCTAATTTTTGAAGATTCTAAGTGTGGAGCTACGGAGGGGATTGACGGACCGTACTGTTGGTCCGTCATTTGCTTCAGAGAATCTGATTTTTGGAAGCTGAAATATTTTCTAAGTCCTGACTAACGGAAGCGACTTACGGACCGTAGATCCAGTGACGGTCCGTAAGTCGGTCTCGTGGATTGAAGACGCGTAACTGAACATAACTTTCCTTACTTCGTTTCCCTTTTTATTTAGGAGTTGTTTTCTACAAATAGGGCTTGTAAACCTCGTTTTTGGGGGTGAGACATTATTATTCTAGTTTTACCTTGTGACTTTGGAGATTAAGTTGAAACCCTAGCTATTATTGATTTTCTACATTCGTTTGAAGATTTTGACTTTGCAACTCAAGTTGAAATTCTAGGTTTATTATTCGTTCTACGTAAGCTCGTGATTTCTTCATCTAATAGTGTGAATTGTGTTCTTGCTATTATGGGTAACTAAACTTCACAACTAGGGTTGTGGGATCCATGAGCGATTAACAAAGTATGAATAGTAAATAAGTAATTCTGGAATAGTGTTTTGCATGCATTGATAATTCTTTCGTTTAAAAATCTTTTTAACGAGTGCACGCGTTAGAACTCGCCTTGTTGGTACTTGCCAGATCAAGGAGGTAATCAACAAGAAAAGAATTATCAACATAGATTTAGTGTGATACTATCTAATAAGCTAGTGTCGATTGGTGTGAAGTAATAACTAAGCCAAACATCGATTATGATATTTAATATGAGGTAAAGGTAAGGGTTAGTAAATTATACTCATGTAGCCGGATCAAGGTGCAGGGTGAAATTATCTAGATGCCGGATCAAGGATTTAGAGATACCTAACTTATCACTTTGCATGTAATAAACTAGGAAAGGATTGCGATTACTAGAATTACCGCATTATGAGTTTGTGGTGAACACGTCTACCCTAGTTAATTTTCTCATCTTGATAACAACCGAAAGTGACTTTTGTTTATTGATTACTTACTGAATTCTTACAATTTGTTTCACAAACCCCCCCTTTTTATTTCTTGTTTCTGGAAGTACTTTGGCTAATTGAATATAATTGTTGGTTAAAGTAAAGTCTAAATCATTTTCCTCGTGGGATCGACCCCAACCTACAAGTTGGGTTCTTTACTTGATAACGATCGCTTATACTTCTTTAGGGAGGTGTAATTTGAGCGTATCAAATTTTGGCGCCGCTGCCGGGGAAATTGTCTTTTACATTTACTTTTAACTACATTATTGAACGTTAGTCAAATATTTCCTAATTTTATTTTTTTCTTTGTTTTTGTCTCTCTCAGGTTCCGACTCTAGTGTATGCCAAGTACACGGAGCCAAGGCGAACCACTTACTCCGTACGATCCAGAGTTGAACAGAACTTTGCGCAGAATGAACAATCAAGGACTTCCAGTAAATCCTATCGGAGGAAATCTAGATGAAGCAGTTGAGTTACAACAGCCAAGAGTAGTTGTTGGGGAAAACCGGGGTCTAGCTGAAAATCAATTGGGAGATGTAGTGAGAGTTCATGGTCCACCAGGCCCACGACAACGTGATAACTATCGGCGCAACATCGATATAGCAGACTCCGATGGACCCATTATCCTACCTCCTCTACCTCCAGGACACACATTTGTGGTGACTAGTAGTTTGATGCAGATGCTTACAGCAAGAGGCTTATTTTCAGAATCGCCATCGGAGGATCCACATGCTCACTTAGTCAAGCTAAGGGTGGTTTCCAAAAGTTGTGTAGGTAGACTAGACTTGGATATGAATGTCATTGGATTTCGAGTGTTCCCTCTTTTACTCACAGGCGATGCTGCACTATAGGTCACTGAGCTTCCGTATGACTCAATATTCACATGGGACCAACTGGCTGAGGTGTTCAAAGCAAAGTACTATCCGCTGTCCAAGAAGCTCGATCACAAAGATAGGGTCAACAATTTTGTGGCATTACTTGGAGAGTCCGTGAGTAGCTCGTGGGACAGATTCACTTCCTTGGTTAGAAGTGTCCCAAATCACCGTATTGATGAAGAGTCACTTAAGGAATATTTTTATCGAGGACAGCATGATAACAATAAAGAAGTACTTGACACTATTACCGGAAGTTCATATGGTGATTGTACATATGCATAGATTTCTGAAAAATTGGTTAGAGCTCGTGGGACAGATTCACTTCCTTGGTTAGAAGTGTCCCAAATCACCGTATTAATGAAGAGTCACTTAAGGAATATTTTTATCGAGGACAGGATGATAACAATAAAGCAGTACTTGACACTATTACCGGAAGTTCATATGGTGATTGTACATATGCACAGATTTCTGAAAAATTGGAGAGGATATCTCGCAACAATAAAGCATGGAGCACTAGGAGGTCAGTTACTGGGAGAAACACATTTGCCGTTCATAATACCACTGACAATTCTGCAGATGATATTGGTGAGGAGGTGGCCCAGATAAGGACACAGTTAGGATTGGTATTGAAGCATGTGAGAGGAGGAGCAGAAAAGGTAAGTGTTGTGAATTACATAACTAGAACTCCACCACTAGTTGAAGAATGTTACTATGAAGAAGATGCTTATGCTGTGAATGATCATACGGGGGGTTTCCGACCAAATACCCAAGGATCCAACACGGAAAATTGGTGCCAAGGTCAAGGAAACCAAGGTCGGAACTATGGAAATTACAACCGAGAAGGTCACTATGTCCGGGATGGAAACTTAAATCGCGACAACAACTACAACAGGAACAGCTGTGGCAACAGAAATGATCGGGTTGGACCTTATGTTCCCCCTCAAAATCGGGAATCTGGTGCTGGGGAAACTGGAGGCAATATGGCGCGCATCAAAGATATGATGCATAAGATGATTAGAAGGTTTAATGCAACTAATGAGAATGTGAAGGAAATGAGAAGCGACTTGTCTGGTATTGGACAAAAGGTTGATGCCCACGCAGTGTCAATAAAGCACCTAGAGCAGCAAATGACACAATTGTCTACTGCAATGAACCCACGTCAACCTAGCACTCTTCCTAGCAACACCATTCAGAATCCAAAGAATGACGGTCATTGTATGGTTGTTACTACTAGAGAGGGTAAGCAAACCATAGATCCACCTAGGCCGTCTGAGGTGGAAGTTGAGATTACAAACGAAGATGATGTGATAGAGAATAGAGAAGAGTTTGGGAATGCAACAGAGAAAGAAGCGGAGATACCTCAGAAAGTGGTCCCCATACCTAGACCTCCACTACCTTTTCCACAGAGGTTAGTGAAGAAGACTGAAGATGGTAAATATCGCAGGTTTATTACTATGTTAAAGCAGCTTTCTATCAATGTTCCTTTGATAGAAGCCTTGGACCAAATGCCTGGGTATGCGAAGTTTATGAAAGAAATGGTGACAAAATAAAGATCAGTGAGTTTTGAAGATGATGATAGATTGCAGTATTGTAGCGCTATCACTACAACATCTCTTGTGCAGAAGAAGGAAGACCCTGGTACTTTCACAGTCCCATGTACAATAGGGTTGTTACACTTTGCTAAGACATTGTGCGATCTTGGTGCTAGCATCAACCTCATGCCATTGTCTATTTACAAGAAGTTGGGTGTAGGGTGCCCAAAGCCCACTACAATCCGGTTACAAATGGCCAATCGAACTGTGAAAAGGCCCATTGGTATACTTCATGATGTGCTAGTGAAAGTGGAGTCGTTCATCTTTCCGGCAGATTTTGTGATTCTTGACTCTGAGGTTGATTTTGAGGTTCCCATCATCCTTGGGAGACTGTTTCTTGCCGCAGGGCGTGCATTGGTTGATATGGAAAAGGGGCAGATGAAGTTCAGACTGAAAAGTGAAGAAGCAACTTTCAATATCTGTAGGTCCATGAGGCAAAGTGGTGAGCTCCAAACAGTATCTGCTATAACTAAAAGAGTGGAGATTGGGACAGAAGTGCAAATTGAAGAGCGACTAGGTGTTGAGGCACTAGTAGCAGTCATTATGAATTTCGATAGTGATGGCATTGAAGATTATGATGAGTTGATAGCCGCACTCGACAGGTGTGAATACCGACCCAAACCAAAGACGTATGAATTAGACATGAAGAATCGCGAGTCCCCACCCGCAAGACCATCTATCGTGGAGGCACCAAAATTGGAGCTTAAGGTGCTACCACCGCACTTGAGGTATTTATACTTGGGCGAAAAGAATACTTTGCCAGTCATCATTTCGGCAGATTTGAATGCGAAACAAGTAGAGTGCTTGGTGACTGTGTTAAAAAGGTTCAAGCGAGCTATTCGGTGGACTATTGCAGATATCATTGGGATCCCTCTCGGTATTTGCTCTCACAAAATCCAACTCATGCCAGATCCCAAGCCCAGTATCGAGCACCAGAGAAGATTAAATCCACCTATGCAAGAGGTAGTTAAAAAGGAGATCATCAATTGGTTGGATGCGGGAGTTATTTATCCCATTTCAGATAGTAGTTAGGTATGTCCTGTGAAGTGTGTGCCAAAAAAAGTTGGTATGACTGTAGTTCCAAAAGAAAGAAATGAGTTTGTTCCAATGAGGCCTGTTACTGGATGGAGAGTTTGTATGGATTACCGGAAGCTGAATGCATGGACTGAAAAAGATCACGTTCCTATGCCATTCATAGACCAGATGCTGGATAGACTTGCAGGAAAGGGTTGGTATTGTTTTCTTGATGGGTATTCGGGCTACAATCAAATTTCTATAGCTCCAGAAGACCAAGAAAAGACCACCTTCACAACCCTATCATTTATTGGGATGTGATTGAATTATGGGATAAGGTAGACAAATGGGTGATTGAAATTAATAGTTAATAGCTGTAAATCAGTGAATAAGCTAGACTTTAGTGGGGATAAACTTTCTCTCAATCCATTTACCCCGAATCATATTAGTTTCTCTCGAACACCAATGAGCAGCATTTAATAGCAACCTCCACTTTAGTCCATTCACTCTCTTGAGCTGAATGTGTGGAAAAGGGTTTAGGATTCACTCTCTCGAGCTGAACCCATGACAACCCAATACCCACAGACCATCAAATCAGTAATCTTGCTTTTAAGACCTCTCTCTCGAGCAATCCAAAAACACCAAGGTAGAGTTGCATTGGAAACTATAGCCCTTTAGATTAAGCCACAATTACTGAATAAAATAACTTTTAAACAGTATTTACACTATGAATTAACAATACCAACCAACTAAATAAACCCATAATCACATAATCACACCCCAAGAATTGGTGTTTTAGCTAGACATCATAAAACCGTAAAAATCGTTACCAAATTTTGTTTCCATCAATTTAGTAAGTTTAATATTGTCGTTACAAAGATCTAAGATGAAGAATCTTCAACACCCACATCCGATTTCTCTGAAATGAAAATCTTCAAATCTTCAAAGCTAAAGAAATATTGGCTCCAAACTGATTTCTAAACTCTCCAACTCTCCAACCGATCAATAAGGATTCTAAAAATATAAATTGGATTAAAATCTAATGCTAAACTAACAATTTAAAAATGTATTAATAAGTCGCCAAAAATGTGGGGTAAAGGACCATCCGGCGCAATAAGTCGGGATCACTGATCCACTCGGAGATCCGCTCTTTGGTCAATTCCATATTCTCTTTGCTTTCGCCTTCAGCATCTTCAAGTTCTGTAACTTTGGGCGATATCGTACTGCCTCAAGGAACCGTCCAACGACTCGTGGATTGCCTTTTTTGATGACCAATTTGATTTTCTCCTTAAGAGCTTGGCACACTGGAACATTAGGCGAGACCATGGCAATTTGGCGACTCGCTCAATGGTTTCGGCGATCCTCAGGCCTTCTTTTCTTCGTTCTATGAGTTGCTTCTTCCTTTTTGCTCATTAGTGTCCATGCTTTGTTCCTCAATCCAAATACCTGAAAATCAAGGATTTATATCCGGTATTGGCACAAATTATGCATTTGAGGACACTATATATATTAAAATAAAGCCCTAAATGAGTCCAAATTGTGGACTCATCAACACCCTCAACTTAAACTTTTGCTTGTCCTAAAGTAAAAGTGAAGTTCAGTAGTTGCAAAAGGATTTGTCAAACAATGCTGCACAACACTCAATCATTAATGCACACAAAAATATTCAACTTACTCATGACAGGATCAATTGTGCACTCAAAGACTCAAGTAGTGCCTTACCACTATCAAAGATTCTCAAGTTCACAATACTTTCTTCAAATGCAAGTTCAAGCTTAACAAAGGTAATCAAATGCCCTTACACGAAGAATGATTCCATATTCACAAACAATGGTTCACAATTTATAGCTCCAGAATCAAATGCAACACTCAAACTCAGAAAGATGAACAGAATACATGATTTCACCCATATGTTTACCCCTATTATCCTATTAGCAATTGTTTCAGCTCACACAAGATAAAAACGGTTTTTTCAAGGTTTGTAACGGGGCTGAGTTCCAATGTACAAACATTTAATCTCAATAGCTCTAATCCTTATTAAATGTGGAGTGAACAACAGTTTCTTTCCTTTTCTTCATCAATTTCATTCGTGCTTAAATAAGGGTTCCAGTGCTTGCTTTATTTGTGATAAGATGGATCACAAGATAAGGGATTGTCCTTAAGTTAATAAGAATAGGGGAAATAATCTATGTAGAGCCAACCCTATCCTTTATTAGGATGTGATAGAATTATGGGATAAGGTAGACAAATGGGTGATTGTAATTAATAGTTAATAGTTGTAAATCAGTGAATAAGCTAGAATTTAGTGGGGATAAGCTTTTTCTTAAACAATTTACCCTGAATCAAATTGGTTTCTCTCGAACACCAATAACCAACATATAATACTAGCCTTCACTTTAGGTCATTCACTATCTTTAGCTGAATGTGTGGTAAAGGGTTTAGGATTCCCTCTTTCGTGGTGAACCCATGACAACCCAATACCCACAGACCATCAAATGAGTAATCTTGCTTTTATGACCTCTCTCTCGAGCAATCCAAAATTACCAAGGTAGAGTTGTATTTGCAACTATAACCCTTTAGATTATGCCACAATTACTGAATGAAATCACTTTTAAACAACATTTACACTATGAATTAACAATACCTACCAGCTAAATAAACCCATAATCACATAATCATACCCCAAGAATTGGTGTTTTAGCTAGACATCATAAAAAGGTAAAAATCGTTACCAAATTCTGTTTCGATCAACTTGGTAAGTTTAATATTTTCTTTGCAGAGATATAGATGAAGAATCTTCAACAACCACATCCAATTTTTCAGAAATGAAAATCTTCAAATCTTCAAAGCTAAATAAATATTGGCTCCGAACTCATTTCTAAGCTCTACAACTTGAAAACTGATCAAAAATGATTCTAAAAATATAAGCTGGATTAAAATATCATGCTAAACGAACAATTTAAAAATGTATTTATAGTCACCAAAAATGTGATGTTAAGGACCAACAGACGCAATAAGTCAGTATCACCGATCAACTCGGTGATCCGCTCTTTGGTCAATTCCATCGTCTTTTTGCTTTCGCCTTCAGCATCTTCAAGTTCTGTAACTTTGGGTGATATAGTAGTACCTCAAGGAACCAGTCAACGACTCGCCGACTGCTCATTTCTATGACTAACTTGATTTTCGCCTTCAGGGCTTGGCACACTGGAATATTAGGCGAGACCATGGCAATTCGGCGACTTGCTCAGTGGTTTAAGCGATCCTCAGGCCTTCTTTTCTTCGTTGTATCAGCTGCCTTCTTCCTTTTTGCTCATTAGTGTCCATGCTTTGTTCCTCAATCCAAATACCTGAAAATCAAGGATTTACATCAGTTATTGGAACAAAATATGCATTTGAGGACACTAAATATATTAAAATAAAGACCTAAATAAGTACAAATTGTGAACTCACCAACACTCTCAACTCAAAATTTTGCTTGTCCTCAAGTAAAACTGAAATTCAGTAGTTGAAAAAGGATTTCTCAAACAATGCTACACAAGACTCAATTATTAATGCACACAAAAATATTCGACTTACTCATTACAGGATCAATTGTGGACTCAAAGACTCAAGTAGTGACTTACCACTATCAAAGAATCTCAAGTCACAATACTTGCTTCAAATGCAAGTTAAATCTCAACAAAGGTAATCAAATGCCCTTACACGAAGAATGATTCCATATTCACAAACAATGGTTTACAATTTAAATCTCCGAAATCAAATGCAACACTCACGCTCACAAAGATTAACACAATGCATGATTTCACCCATAGGTTTGCCCGTATTTTCCAATTAACAATTCTTTCAGCTCACTCAGGATAAAAAAGGTTTTTTCAAGGTTTGTAACGGGGCTGAGTGCCAATGTATGGGCATTTAATCTCAACAGTTCTAATCTTTATTAAATGTCGAGTGCACAACAATCTCTTTCCTTTTCTTCATCATTTTCATTCGTGCTCAAATAAGTGTTCCAATGCTTGCTTTATTTGTGATAAGATGGCTCACTAGATAAGGGATTGTCCTTAAGTTGATAAGAATAGGGGAGATAATCTACCTAGAGCACAACCCTATCCTTTATTAAGATGTTATTGTATTATGGGATAAGGTAGACAATAGGTGATTGTAATTAATAGTTAATAGCAGGAAATCAGTGAATAAGCTAGACTTTAGTGGAGATAAACTTTCTGTCAAACAATTTACCCCGAATCAAATCGGTTTCTCTCGAACCCCAACAAGCAGAAATTAATATCAGCCTTCACTTTAGTCCATTCACTCTCTTGAGCTGAATGTGTGTAAAATAGTTTAGGATTCACTCTCTCGAGCTAAACCCATGACAACCCAATATCCACAAACCATCAAATCAGTAATCTTGCTTTTAAGACCTCTCTCTCGAGCAATCCAAAAATACCTAGGTAGAGTTGCATTTGCAACTATAACCCTTTATATTAAGCCACAATTACCGAATGAAATCACTTTTAAACAACATTTACACTATGAATTAACAATACCCACCAGCTAAATAATAATCAGAAAATCACACCCCAAGAATTGGTGGTTTAGCTAGACATCATTTCCAAATTTTGTTTCCATCAATTTGGTAAGTTTAATATTGTCTTTACAAAGATCTAAGATGAAGAATCTTCAACACCCACAAATCAAGTTCTCACAAATGAACATCTTCAAATCTTCTAAACTAAGAAAATATTTGCTCCTAACACATTTCTAAGCTCTCCAACTTGAAAACTGATCAATAATGATTCTAAAAATATAAACTGGATTAAAATCTCATGCTAAACTAACAATTTAAAAATGTACTTATAGTCGCCAAAAATATGTTGTTAAGGACCATCCAGCGCATAAAGTCGGGATCACCGATACACTCAGCGATCCGCTCTTTGGTCATTTTCATCTTCTTTTGGCTTTTGCCTTGACCCTTTTCAAGTTCTGTAACTTTGGGCGATATAGTACTTCCTCAAGGAACCGTTCAAAGACTCGCCGATTGCATCTTTCTATAACCAACTTGATTTTCTCCTTCAGGCCTTGGCACACTGGAACATTAGGCGAGATCATGGTAATTCGGCGACTCGCTCAATGGTTTAAGCGATCCTCAGGCCTTCTTTTCTTCGTTCTATCTGTTGCCTTCTTCCTTTTTGCACATTAGTGTCCATGCTTTGTTCGTCAATCCAAACACCTGAAAATAAAGGATTTACATCAGTTATTGGCACAAAATATGCATTTGAGGACACTAAATATATTAAAATAAACCCCTAAATGAGTCCAAATTGTGGACTCATCAACACCCTCAACTTAAACTTTTGCTTGTCCTCATGTAAAACTTAAGTTTAGTAGTTGAAAAGGGATATCCTAAACAATGCTACACAAGACTCAATTATTAATGCACACAAAAATATTCAACTTACTCATGACAGGATCAATTGTACATTCAAAGAGTCAAGTAGTGACTTACCACTATCAAAGATTCTCAAGTTCACAATACTTGCTTCAAAATGCAAGTTCAAGCTCAACAAAGTTATTCAAATGCCTTTACACGAAGAATGATTCCATATTCACAAACGATGGTTCACAATTTATATCTCTGTAATCAAATGCAACACTCACACTCCCAAAGATGAACACAATGCATGATATCACCTATAGGATTACTCTTATTTTCCAATTAACAATTGTTTTAGGTCACTCAAGATAAAAAAATGTCTTTTCATGGTTCGTAACGGGGTTGAGTGCCAATGTATGGTCATTTAATCTCAATGGCTCTAATCCTTATTAAATGTGGAGTGAACAACAGTTTCTTTCCTTTTCTTCATCATCCTCATTCGTGCTAAAATAAGGGTTCCAATGCTTGCTTTAGTTGTGGTAAGATGGATCATAAGATAAGTGATTGTCCTTAAGTTGATAAGAATAAAGGAGATAATCTACATAGAGCACAACCCTATCCTTTATTGGGATGTGATTGAATTATGGGATAAGGTAGACAAATGGGTGATTGTAATTAATAGTTAATAGCTGTAACTCAGTGAATAAGCTAGACTTTAGTAGAGATAAACTTTCTCTCAAATAATTTACCCCGAATCAAATCGGTTTCTCTCGAACACCAACAAGCAGAAATTAATACCAACCTTCGCTTTAGTCCATTCACTCTCTTGAGCTGAATGTGTGTAAAATAGTTTAGGATTCACTCTCTCGAGCTGAACCCATGACAACCCAATACCCACAAACCATCAAATCAGTAATCTTGCTTTTAAGACCTCTCTCTCGAGCAATCCAAAAATACCTAGGTAGAGTTGCATTTGCAACTATAACCCTTTATATTAAGCCACAATTACTGAATGAAATCACTTTTAAATAGCATTTACACTATGAATTAGTAATACCCAGGAGCTACATAAACCCATAATCACATAATCACACCCCAAGAATTGGTGTTTTACCTAGACATCATAAAAAGGTAAAAATCGTTACCAAATTGTGTTTCCATCAACTTGGTAAGTTTAATAATGTCTATACAATGATCTAAGATGAAGATTCTTCAACACCCACATCTAATTTCTCAGAAATGAAAATCCTCAAATCTTCAAAGGTAAAGAAATATTCGCTCCAACCTCATTTCTAAGGTCTGCAACTTGAAAGCTGATCAATAATGATTCTAAAAATATAAACTGGATTAAAATCTCATGCTAAACTAACAATTTATAAATGTATTTATAGTCGCCAAAAATGTGTTGTTAAGGACCATCCGGCGCAATAAGTCGGGATCACCGATCCACTTGGCGATCCACTCTTTGGTCAATTTCATCGTCTTTTTGCTTTCGCTTACACCCTCTTCAAGTGCTGTAACTTTGGGCGATATAGTACTACCTCAAGGAACCGTTCAACAACTCGCTGACTACTCCTTTCTATGACCAACTTGATTTTCTCCTACAGGGCTTGGCACACTGGAACATTAGGCGAGACCATAGCAATTCGGCGACTCACTGAATTGTTTAAGCGATCCTCAGGCCTTCTTTTCTTCGTTCTATCAGCTGCCTTCTTCCTTTTCGCTCATTAGTGTCCATGCTTTGTTCGTCAATCCAAACACCTGAAAATCAAGGATTTACATCAGTTGTTGGCACAAAATATGCATTTGAGGACACTAAATATATTAAAATAAAGCCTCAAATGAGTCTAAATTGTGGACTCATCAACACCCTCAACTTATACTTTTGGTTGTCCTCATGTAAAACTGAAGTTCAGTAGTTGAAAAAGGATTTCTCACACAATGCTAGACAAGACTCAATTATTAATGCACACAAAAATATTCAACTTACTCATGACAGGATCAGTTGTACTTTCAAAGACTCCAGTAGTGACCTACCACTATCAAGGATTCTCAAGTTCACAATACTTGCTTCAAATGCAGGTTTAAGTTCAACAAATGTATTCAGAAGCCCTTACATGAAGAATGATTCCATATTCACAAACAATGGTTCACAATTTATATCTCCATAATCAAATGCAACACTCACACTCACACTCACAAAGATGACCACAATGCCTGATTTCACCCATAGGTTTGCCCTTATTTTCCAATTAACAATTGTTTTAGCTTACTCAAGATTAAAAAAGGTCTTTTCAAGGTTTGTAATGGGGCTGAGTGCCAATGTATGGTCATTAAATCTCAATGGCTCTAATCCTTATTAAATGAGGAGTGAACAACAGTTTCTTTCCTTTTCTTCATCATTTTCATTCGTGCTCAAATAAGGGTTCCAATGCTTGCTTTATTTGAGATAAGATGTATCACAAGATAAGGGATTGTCCTTAAGTTGATAAGAATAAGGGAGATAACCTCCGTAGAGCACAACCTTATCCTTTATTGGGATGTGATTGAATTATGGGATATGGTAGACAAGTCGGTGATTGTAATTTATAGCTAATAGGTGTAAATTAGTTAATAAGCTAGACTTTAGTGGGGATAAAATTTCTCTCAAACAATATACCCCGAATCATATTGGTTTCTCTCAAACACCAATAAGCAACAATTAATAACAGCCTTCACTTTAGTCCATTCACTCTCTTGAGCGGAATGTGTGGAAAAGGGTTCAGGATTCACTTTCTCAAGCTGAACCCATGACAACCCAATACCCACAGACCATCAAATCACTAATCTTGCTTTTAAGACCTCTCTCTCTCGCAATCCAAAAACACCAAGGTAGAGTTGCATTTGCAACTATAACCCTTTAGATTAAGCCACAATTACTGAAGGAAATCACTTTTAAACATCATTTACACTTTGAATTAGTAATACCCAGCAGCTAAATAAACCCATAATCACGTAATCACACCCCAAGAATTGGTGTTTTACCTAGACATCATAAATAGGTAAAAATCGTTATTAAATTGGGTTTCCAACAACTTGGTAAGTTTAATATTGTCTTTACAAAGATCTAAGATGAAGAATATTCAACACCCACATCCAATTTCTCAGAAATGAAAATCTTCAAAGCTAAAGAAATATTGGCTCAAAACTCATTTCTAAGCTCTGCAACTTGAAAACTGATAAATAATGATTCTAAAAATATAAACTGGATTAAAATCTCATGCTAAACTAACAATTTATAAATGTATTTATAGTCGCCAAAAATGTGTTGTTAAGGACCATCCGGCGCAACAAGTCGGGATCACCAATCCACTCGGCGATCGGCTCTCTGGTCCATTCCATCGTCTTTTTGCTTTCGCTTTCAGCAACTTCAAGTTCTATAACTTTGGGCGATAAAGTACTACCTCAAGTAACCGTTCAACGACTCGCCAACTCCTCCTTCCTATGACCAACTTGATTTTCTCCTTCAAGGCTTGGCACACTACAATATTAGGCGAGACCATGGCAATTCAGCGACTCGCTCAATGGTTTAGGCGATTTTCAGGCTTTTTTTTCTTCGTTCTATCAGCTGCCTTCTTCCTTTTTGCTCATTACTGTCCATGCTTTCTTCCTCAATCCAAATACCTGAAAATCAAGGATTTACATCAGTTATTGGCATAAAATATGCATATGATGACACTAAATATATTAAAATAAAGCACTAAATGAGTCCAAATTGTGGACTCAACAACACCGTCAACTTAAACTTTTGCTTGTGCTTAAGTAAAACTGAAATTCAGTAGTTGAAAAAGGATTTCTCAAACAATGCTACACAAGACTCAATCATTAAGCACACAAAAATATTCAACTTACTCATGACAGGATCAATTGTGCCCTCAAAGACTCAAGTAGTGACTTAACACTATCAAAGATTCTCAAGTTCATAATACTTTCTTCAAATGCAAGTTCAATCTCAACAAAGGTATTCAAATGCCCTTACACGAAGAATGATTCCATATTCACAAACAATGGTTCACAAATTAAAGCTCCGGAATCAAATGCAACACTCATACTCACATAGATGAACACAATGCATGATTTCACCCATTGGTTTGTCGTTATTTTCCAATTAACAATTGTTTCAGCTTACTCAAGATGAAAAAAGGTCTTTTTAAGGTTTGTAACGGGGTTGAGTGCCAATGTATGGTCATTTAATCTGAATGGGTCTAATCCTTATTAAATGTGGAGTAAACAACAGTTTCTTTCCTTTTCTTCATCATTTTCATTTGTACTCAAATAAGGGTACCAATGCGTGCTTTAGCTGAGATAAGATGGATCACAAAATAAGGGATTGTCCTTAAGCTGATAAGAATAATGCAGATAATCTCTTTAGAGAACAACCATATCCTTTATTGGGATGTGAATGAATTATGGGAAAAGGTAGACAAATAGGTGATGGTAATTAATATTTAATGGTTGTAAATCAGTGAATAAGGTAGACTTTAGTGGGGATAAACTTTCTCTCAAACAATTTACCCCGAATCAAATTGGTTTCTCTCGAACACCAATAAGCAGCAATTAATAACAGCCTTCTCTTTAGTACATTCACTCAATTGAGCTAAATGTGTAGAAAAAGGTTTAGGATTTACTCTCTCGAGCTGAACCCATGATAACCCAATACCCACAGACCATCAAATCAGTATTCTTGCTTTTAATACTTCTCTCTAGAGCAATCCAAAAACACAAAGGTAGAGTTGCATTTGCAACTATAACCCTTTAGATTAAGCCACAATTACTGAATGAAATAACTTTTGAACAACATTTACACTATGAATTAGCAATACCCACCAGCTAAATAAACCCATAATCACATAAGCAGACCCCAAAAATTGGTATTTTAGCTAGACATCATAAAAAGGTAAAAATCGTTACTAAATTGTGTTTCCATCAACTTGGTAAGTGTAATATTGTCTTTACAAAGATCTTAGATGAAGAATCTTCAACACCCACATCCAATTTCTCAGAAATGAAAATCTTCAATTCTTCAAAGCTAAAGAAATATTGGCTCCAAACTCATTTCTAACCTCTCCAACTTGAAAACTGATAAATAATGATTCTAAAAATATAAACTTGATTAAAATCTGATATGAAACTAACAGATGAAAAATGTATTTATAATCGCAAAAAATGTGTTGTTAAGGACCATCCGGCGCAATTAGTGAGGATCATCGATCTACTCGGCGATCCGCTCTTTGGTCAATTCCATCGTCTTATTGATTTCACCTTCAACATCTTCAAGTTCTGTAGCTTTGGGAAATATAGTACTCCCTCAATGAACCTTTTACCGACTATTTGACTGCTATTTTCTATGACAAACTTGATTTTCTCCTTCGGGGCTTGGCACACTGGAACATTAGGCGAGACCATGGCAATTCGGCGAATCGCTCAATGGTTTAGGCGATCCTCAGACATTGTTTTCTTCGTTCTATCAGCCGCCTTCTTCCTTTTTGCTCATTAGTGTCCATGCTTTCTTCCTCAATCCAAATACCTAAAAATCAAGGATTTACATCAGTTATTGGCATAAAATATGCATTTGAGGACACTAAATATATTAAAATAAAGCCCTAAATTAGTCCAAACTATGGACTCATCAACAACCTCAACTTAAACTTTTGCTTGTGCTCAAGTAAAACTGAAATTCAGTAGTTGAAAAATGTTTTCTCAAACAATGCTGCACAAGACTCAATCATTGAGCACACAAAAATATACAACTTACTCATGACATGATCGATTGTGCCCTCAAAGACTGAAGTAATGACTTACCACTATCAAAGATTCTCAAATTCACAATACTTGCTTCAAATGCAAGTTCAAGCTCAACAAAGGTATTCAAATGCCCTTACACGAAGAATGATTCCACATTCACAAACAATGGTTCTCAATTTAAAGTTCCGGAATAAAATGCAAAACTCACACTCACAAAGATGAACACAATAAATGATTTCACCCATAGGTTTGCCCTTATTTTCCAATTACCAATTGTTTCAGCTCACTCAAGATAAATAAGGTCTTTTCAAGGTTTGTAACGGGGTTGAGTGCCAATGTATGGTCATTTAATCTCAATGGCTCTAATCCTTATTAAATGTGGATTGAACAACAGTTTCTTTCATTTTCTTCATCATTCTGATTCGTGCTCAAATAGAGGTTCTAATGCTAGCTTTAGTTGTGATAAGATGGATCAAAAGATAAGGGATTGTCCTTCAGTTGATAAGAATAAATGAGAGAATCTCTGTAGAGCACAGGACTATCATTTATTGGGATGTGATTGAATTATGGGATAGGGTAGACAAATAGGTGATTGTAATTAATACATAATAGTTGTAACTCAGTGAATAAGCTAGACTTTAGTAGGGATAAACTTTCTCTCAAATAATTTACCCCGAATCAAATTAGTTTCTCTCGAACACCAGTAAACAGCAATTAATAACAGCATTCACTTTAGTCCATTCACTCTCTTAAGTTGAATTTGTCGAAAAGGGTTTAGGATTCACTCTCTCGAGCTGAACCCATGACAACCCAATAGCCACAGACCATCAAATTAGTAAACTTGCTTTTAAAAGTTCTCTCTCGAGCAATCCAAAAAACCAATGTAGAGTTGCATTTGCAAGTATAACCCGTTAGATTAATCCATAATTACTGAATGAAATCACTTTTAAACAACATTTACACTATAAATTAGCAATACCGACCAGCTAAATAAAACAATAATAACATAATCACTCCCCAAGAATTGGTGTTTTAGCTAGACATCATAAAAAGGTAAAAATCGTTACCAAATTGTGTTTCTATCAACTTGGTAAGTTTAATATTGCCTTTACAAAGATCTAAGATGAAGAATCTTTAACACCCACATCTAATTTCTCAGAAATGGAAATCTTCAAATCTTCAAAGCTAAAGAAATATTGGCTCCAAACTGATTTCTAAGTTCTCCAACTTGAAAACTGATCAATAATGATTCTACAAATATAAACTGGATTAAAATCTCATGCTAAACTAATAATTTAAAAATGTATTTATAGTTTCCAAAAATGTGATGTTAAGGAGCATCCGGCGTAATAAGTTGGGATCACCGATCCAGTCAGCGATCTGCTCTTTGGTCAATTCCATCGTCTTTTTATGTTTGCCTTCAGCATCTTCAAGTTCTTTAATTTTGTACGATATAGTACTGCCTCAAGAATCCGATCAACGACTCGTCGACTGTTTCTTTCTATGACAAACTTGATTTTCTCCTTCAGGGCTTGGCACACTAAAACATTAGGCAAGACCATGGCAATTCGGCAACTAGCACAACGGTTTAGGCGATCCTCAGGCCTTTTTTTCTTCGTTCTATCAGCTGCCTTCTTCCTTTTTGCTCATTAGTATCCATGCTTTGTTCCTCAATCCAAATACCTGAAAATCAAGGATTTACATCAGTTATTAGCACAAAATATGCATTTGAGGACACTAAATATATTAAAATAAAGCCCTAAATGAGTCCAAGTAGAAATATTCTAGAAGCATCTTATCTGGAATTCCATGAGTTAGGCATTGCTGCAATAGGGACTCAAACCTTTGCCATAACTCATAAATGGAGTCACCCTCCAATTGTCTGAAATTTAGAATATTATCCCTAAGAATCATCAATCTCAAAGGAGGGTGATCAATTGGGTCACTATTGCTACCAAATATGCTACAATTATCTGCTTAAAACAGCAACACACAAACCAAAACTAAAAATTAAGTAAGTTCAACAATAACTAACAAGAAAAAAATTCAACTTAACCAAAAATTCTCAAATAAAACCACTCCCCGGCAGCGGTGCCATTTTGATTTCACGTATCAGGATATTTCATCCAATACTAAGTGTCAACGATCGTTAGCCAGTAATATAACCCAACAAAGTGAGTTGGGGTCGAATCCCAAAGGAGTGATACGTATTTTAGAATAAATAGAAAAGGTTCAATATGCTCAAGTCAATCATAGGTAAAGATATTTTATGAATAAAAGCATGGTTCATGTTTGGGGTGACAAAAGTGTAAAATAATAGGGGGTTTGGTTTCAACTATCAGCTATAATAACAAATACCACAAAAATAACAAATATGGAGATGGGTTCTTGGGATGTGATTACATTATGGGCTAAGGTAGAAAAATGGGTGATTGCAATTAATAGTCAATAGCTATAAATTAGTGAATAAGCTAGACTTTAGTGGGGATAAACTTTCTCTCGAACAATATACCCCAAATCAAATTGATTTCTCTCGAACACCAAAAAACAGTAATTAAGAACAACCTTCACTTTAGTCCATTCACTCTCTCAAACTGAATATGTAGAAAGGGTTTAAGATTTACTCTCTCGAGCTGAACCCCTGACAACTCAATACCAAAATACCATCAAATCATTAATCTTGGTTTTTAAACCTCTCTCTTGAGCAAGCCAAAAAATAGGAAGGTAGAGTTGCATTTGGAATTACAACCCTTTAGATTAAGCCAGAATTATTGAATCAAATAACTTTTAAACAACATTAACACTACCAATTAACAATACCCAACAGTTAAATCAACCCATAATCACAAAATCACAACCCAAGAATTGGGGTTTTAGCTAGACATTTTAAAAAGGTAAAAAACATTACCAAATTGTGTTTTCATAACCTGGGTAATATTAATATTGTATATTTAAAGGTCTAAGATGATGAATCTTGAACACCCACTTTTAATTTATCAGAAATGGAAATCTTTAATTCTTCAAAGCTTAGGAAATATTGTTTCGAAACTGAGTTCTAAGCTCTCCAACTTGAAAACTGAACAATAATGATTCTAAAAATAAAAACTCGATAACAATCTCATGCTAAAGTAACAATTTTAAAATGTATTTATAGTTGCCAAAAATGTGTTGCTAAGGACCATTTAGCGCAATAAGTCCAGATCGCCGATCCACTCAGCGATCCACCCTTTGGTCAATTCCATTGCCTTTTTGCTTTGGCCTTTAGCATCTTCAAGTTCGGTAACTTTAGGCGATATAGTACTGCATTGCAGAAGCGTTCAGTGACTCGCCGACTGCTGTTTTATATCGCCGACTTGATTTTCTCCTTCAGTGCTTGACACACTAGAACATTAGGCAAGAGCATGGCTATTCGGCGATTCACCTAATGGTTTAAGTGATCCTCATACCTTCTTTTCTTCGTTCTTTCAGCTGCCTTGTTTCAATTTGCTCATTAGTGTCCATGCTTTGTTCCTGAATCTAAATACCTAAAAATAAAGGATTTACATCAGTTATTGGCACACAGTATGCATTTGAGGACACTTAATCTATTAAAATAAAGCCCTAAATGAGTCCAAAACATGGACTGATCAGTGAGCATAAGGATTCTCCCTATGTGGTTACCTATGTTTTGAAAGTTTCCAACTAGATGTTTATGCTTTACGTGATCCCGGTTCTACTTTGTCTTTTGTTATGCGAAAGGTGGATATGAGATTTGATGTGCTTCTCAAAGTGATTTTAGAACCTTTTTTGTCTCTACTCCTGTTAGTGATTCTGTGTTGGCAGAGAGGGTATATAGAAAATGTCCAATCTTTTTATCACGTAGAGTTACTCTTGTTTACTTGGTAGAGCTATATGCTAGATTTTGAAATCATCCTTTGAATGGATTGGTTGCACTCTTATTGTGCTTCAATAGATTTTAGAACTCGGGTAGCCAAGTTTTAGGTCCGAATGAGCCTGTCATTGAGTGGAAGGGGGAAATTCTATGCCGAAAGGTCGATTTATTTCTTATCTTAAAGCTGCAAAGATGATTTCTTAGGGATACTTGTACCATTTTTTAGGGTGAGGGATATGTATTCCGAAATCACTAATCTTGAGTTGGTCCCCATTTTTATTGAGTGTCCAAAAGTGTTCTTAGAAGATTTACCCGATATTCCTCTAGGAAGGGAAATATATTTAGTTATTTACCTTCCCCCTAATAGGCATCCAATTTCTATTCCTCCTTATAGAATAGCTTCGATTGAACTTAAGGAGTTAAAGAAAAAAATTGATGGATTTATTGGATAAGGGTTTCAACCGAACGAGTATCACTCCATATGGTGCTCCTGTTTAGTTTTTTAAGAAATATGGTGGTTCACTCCGAATGTCCATTGACTATCACTAGTTAAACAAAGTTATCATAAAGAATAAGTATCCTTTTCGAAGGATACACGATTTGTTTGATCAACTCCAAGGTGCAAAGTAGTTTTCTAAGATCGACCTTAGATCGGGTTATCACAAGTTGAGGATGATGAATGATCATATTTCAAAATTGATTTTTAGAATCTAGTACGGTGATTATGAGTTTCTCGTGATGTCGTTTAACTTGACTAATTCTCCGATGGTATTGATGGATTTGATGAGTAGGGTGTTTAGAGAATATCTTCACATGTTTGTTATTGTGTTCATTGACGATATTTTAATGTACCCAAGAAGTGAGAATGAGCATAGTGATCTTTTGAGGATTGTGTTGCAAATCCATTACGAAAAACAACTCTATGCAAATGTTAGCAAGTGTGAGTTTCCGCTGGGGTCAGTAGCTTTCCTTAGTCATATTGTGTCAAGTAAGGGTATTAAGGTAGATCCTAAGAAGACAAATGCAGTCAAAAGTTTTCCTAGACTTTTATCACCTTCGGACATTAGAAGTTTCTTCGGTTTAGCCGGTTATTACCGACTATTTGTTGACGGGTTTTCTGCTATTGCCTCTCCATTGACGACATTAACTCAAATAAAGGATAAGTTAATATGGTCCGAATTAAGTGAATTTTTCTTGCAAGAGTTGCAAGATAGACTGACTCCCATTCTGGTTTTGACTTTACCGAAAGGAACTGATGGGTTTGTGGTATATTACGGTGCATCAAAAATTGGGTTGGGATGTGTGCTTAAAAAAATGGAAATATTATTGCGTATGCTTCAATGAAACCTAAGGTCCATGAAACGAATTATCCGAGCTACGATCTTGAATTAACGGCGGTGGTTTTGCCTTAAAAATATGAAGGAACTATTTACATAGTGTTCATGTAGATATGTTCACTCACTACAAGATCTTGCAATATGTGTTTAATCAGAGAGATCTGACTCTTCGCCAAAGAAGGTGGCTAGAGGTATTGAAATATTATGATATAAGTGTTCTCTATCACCCTAGTAAGGCGAATGTAGTAGCGGATGCTCTTAGTAGGTTGTCTATGAGTAGTGTTGCTCACATTGATGATGAAAAGAAAGAATTGGTATGAGATGTACATAGATTGGTCCGTTTAGGTGTTTAACTAGTGGATTCCACCAAGGGTGGTGTTATGGTTCATATTGGTTCCGAATAGTCTTTTGAGAGTGATGGAAAAGTTAAGCAATCTCTTGATCTGACTTTTGTAGAATTAAAAGAATTCTACTGAGTATATCTCCATGGGGTGCTCCAGTTTTGTTTGTTAAGAAAAAGGGTGGTTCACTCTGAATGTGCATTGACCATCAACAGTCGAATAAAGTTATCATTAAGAATACGAATCCTCTTTCAAGGATATATGATTTATTTGATTAACTCCAAGGTGCAAGTTACCTTTCTAAGATCGACCTTAGATCGGGTTATAACTAGTTAAGGGTGATGAATGATCATATTCTAAAAATGGTTTTTAGAACCCGGTACGGTCATTATGAGTTTCGTGTGATGTCGTTTGGCTTGACTAATGCTCCAATGGTATTTATGTATTTGATGACTAGAGAGTTTAAACAATATCTTCATGTGTTTGTTATTGTGTACATTGACGATATTTTAATGTACTCGAGGAGTGAGAATAAGCATATTGATCATTTGAGGATTGTGTTGCAAATCCATAAAGAACAACAACTCTTTGAAAATTTTAGCGAGTCGGAGTTTTGCTAGGTTGTGTAGCTTTCCTTAGTCATATTATTCCAAGTAAGGGTATTGAGGTAGATCCTAAGAAGATAAATGTAGTCAAGATTTGGCCTAGACCTCTATCACCTTCGCATATTAGAAGTTTCTTGGGTTTAGTCGGTTATTACCGACTATTTGTTCACGGTTTTTCTTCTATTGCCTCTCCATTGACGGCATTGCCTCACAAGAAGGCTAAGTTTATATGGTCCGAATTATGTGAAATTTTTTTCCACGAGTTGAAAGATAGACTTACTTCCTCTCTGGTTTTGACTCTATAAGAAGGAACAATTGCGTTTGTGGTATATTGCGGTGTCTCGACAATTAGGTTAGGATGTATGCTTATGAAAAATGGAAAGATTATTGCCTATGCTTCAAATAAACTTAAGGTCCATGAAAATAATTATCCGACCTATGATCTTGAATTAGCGGCGGTGGTGTTTGCCTTCAAAATATGGAGGAACTATTTGTATGGTGTTCATGTACATGTGTTCACTCACGGAAAGAGCTTGCAATATGTGTTTAATCAGAAAGATCTTACTCTACGACCAAAAAGGTGGCTAGAGGTATTGAAAGATTATGATACGACTGTTCTCTATCACCTTGGTAAGGCGAATGTAGAAGCGGATGCTCTTTGTAGGTTGTCTATGAGTAATGTTGCTCATATTAATGACTATAAGAAAAAATTGGTATGAGATGTACATAGATTGGTCCATTTAGGTGTTCAACTAGTTGATTCCACCATGGGTGGTGCTATGGTTCATAATGGTTTCGAATCATATTTTGTGAGTGACGTAAAAGTTAAACAATGTGTTGATCCGACATTGGTAGAGTTGAAAGAATCGGACTGAGTATCTCTCCATGAGGTGGTGAAGTTTTGTTTGTTAAGAAAAAGGGTGGTTCACTCCGAATGTGCATTGACTATCAACAGTTGAATAAAGTTATCATTAAGAATAAGTATCCTCTTCCAAGGATAGATGATTTGTTTGATCAACTCCACGGTGCAAGTTACTTTTCTAAGATCGAACTTAGGTCGGGCTATCACCAGTTAAGGGTGATGAATGATCATATTTCAGAAATGGTTTTTAGAACCCGGTATGGTCATTATGAGTTTCTCGTGATATCGTTTGGCTTGAATAATGTTCTGATGGTATTTATGGATTTGATGAGTAGGGTGTTTAGACAATATCTTCACATGTTTATTAATGTGTTCATTAACGATATTTTAATGTATTCGAGAAGTGAGAATGAGCATATTGATCATCTAAGGATTGTGTTACAAATCTATAACGAACAACAACTCTTTGCAAAGATTAGCAGGTGAGAGTTTTGGCTAGGGTCCTTAGCTTTCGTTGGTCATATTGTGTCAAGTAATGGTATTGAGGTAGATCCTAAAAAGACGAATGCCGTTAAGAGTTGGCCTAGACATCTATCACCTTTGGACATTAGAAGTTTATTAGGTTTAGCCGGTTATTAAAGACTATTTGTTGACGGGTTTTCTTCTATGGCCTCTCCATTGATGTCATTGTCTCACAATAAGACTAAGTTTTTATGGTCCGAAATACGTGAGAAAATTTCCTAGAGTTCAAAAGATAAGACTGACTTTCGCTCAGGTTTTGACTTTACCGGAAGGAACGGATAGTTTTGTGGTATATTGCTATTCCTCGTCAATTGGTTTGGGATGTGTGCTTATGCAAAATGGAAAAATTATTGCTTAAGATTCAAGAAAATTGAAGGTCCATGAAAACAATTATCCGACCCAAGATCTTGAATTAGCAGCGGTGGTTTTTGCCTTAAAAATATGGACGAACTATTTGTATGGTGTTCATGTGGGTATCTTCACTCACTACAAGAGCTTGCATTATGTGTTTAATCAAAAATATTTGACTCTTCGGCAAAGAAGGTGACTAGAGGTATTGAAAGATTGTGATACGAGTGTTTTCTATCACCCCAGTAAGGCGAATGTAGTAGTGGATGCTCCTAGTAGGTTGTGTATGAGTAGTGTTACTCACATTGATGACTATAAAAAGAGTTTGTACGAGATGTACATAGATTGGTTTGTTTGGGTGTTCAACTAGTGGATTCCACCAAGGGTGGTGTTATGGTTCATATGGTTCGGTATCGTCTTTTGTGAGTGATGTAAAAGTTAAGCAATGTCTTCATCCGACTTTGATAAAATTGAAAGAATTAGACTGAGAATCTCTCTATGGGTGCTCTAGTTTTGTTTGTTAACAAAAAGGGTCAGTCACTCCAAATGTGCATTGACTATCAACAATTGAATAAAGTTATGATAATGAATATGTATCCTCTTCCAAGGATAGATGATTTGTTTTATCAACTCCAAGGTGCAATTTACCCAGAATCGAATTTGTTTCTCTCGAACACCAATTAGCAGCAATTAAGAACTACCTTCGATCTAGTCCATTCACTCTCTCGAGCTGAATGTGTGGAAATAGGTTTAGGATTCACTCTCTCCAGCGGAACCCATGACAACCTAATGCCCACGGACCATCAAATCATTAATTTTGGTTTCAAAACCTCTCTCTCGAACAAGTCAAAAACATGAAAGTAGAGTTGCATTTGCAACTACAACCCTTTAGATTAAGCCACAATTACTGAATGAAATCAGTTTTAAACAACATTTGCACTATCAATTAACAATACCCAGCAGCTAAATCAACCCATAATCACATAATCACACCCCAAGAAATGGGGTTTTAGCTAGACATCATAAAAAGGTAAAAATTGTTACCAAATTGTGGTTTCATCAACTGGGTAAGATTGATATAGTCTTTACAAAGGTCTAAGATGAAGAATCTTCAACACCCACTTCAAATTTCTTAGAAAGGGAAATCTTCAATTCTTCAAAGCTAAGGAAATATTGTCTCTAAACTCAGTTCTAAGCTCTCCAGCTTGAAAAATGATGAAAACTTAGACAAAAATGTAATGAAAAACGATACTAATCTAAAAACTCAAACTAGTATTTATAGTCGCCAAAAATATCCTACGAAGCACAATTTGGCACATTAAGTCAGGATCACTGGTCCACTCGGCGATCCGTACTTTGGTAAATTCCATCGCCTTTTTGCTTTGGCCTTCAGCAACTTCAAGTTCTGAAACATTGAGAGATATGGCACAACATCGCAGAACCGCTCGGTGACTCAACGACTGCTCATTTCTATTGACGACTTGATTTTCTCTTTCAGGGCTCGGCACACTAGAACATTAGGTGAGACCATGGCCGTTCGGTGCCATGCCCAATGGGTTAGGCGATCTTTAGGCCTTCTTTTCTTCGTTCTTTCAGCACCTTGTTCCTTGTTGCTCAATAATGTCCATGCTTTGTTCCTCAATCCAAATACCTGATATTCAAGGATTTACATCAGTTGTTGGCACAAAATATGCATTTAAGGACACCAAATCTATTAAAATGAAGCACTAAATTAGTCCAAGTCGTGGACTCATCGACATCCCCAACTTAAACTTTTGCTTGTCCTCAAGTAAAATTTAAGTTCTGCAGTTCAAAAGGGATGTCTCAAACTGTGCTACACAAGACTCAATCATGAATGCATATAAAAAGACTCAACTTACTCGTGCAAAAATCAATTGTGCACTCAAAGATCCAAGTTGTGACTCACCACTATCAAAGAATCTCATGCTCAAAATACTTGCTTCAAACGCAAGTTTAAGCTCAACAAAGGTACTAAAATGCCCTCACACAAAGAATGATTCCATATTCACACACAATATTCCACAATTTAAAGCTTCGGAATCAAATGCAACGCTCACACTCACAAAGATAAACACAATGCATGACTTCACCCATAGGTTTGCCTGTATTTTCTAATCAACCCTTGTTTCAGCTCAATCAAGATCAACAAGGTCTTTTCAAGTTTGTAACGGGACTGAGTGTAAAGTTAGGGCCATTTAGGCTCAATGGCTATAATCCTCATGAACTGTGGTGTGAACAACACTTTCTTTCCTTTTCTTCATCATTTTCATTTCTACTTACAAGTCACCTCATTATTCACTTTCCATGGACTGTTGGAAACCCCATTTCTTCTTGCATTTTCACAACTTTTTCATTCTTTTCTTCTTTTTCATTGTTTTTTTAAATGGAAGGGTTCCATTTTTCTCAAAACCATGGATCAAAGGGGACTTTCTTGTACTTCTTGATTTATCTTCTCTTTCCACCACACCCTCAACTTAGGCTTTTGGCCTAACTTGGCTATTCACACAAACCACAACTCATGAGGATTATGGGTAATGGATCAAGATAAGTCACAATTCCATCAAGTTTCTTCCCAGATAAGGTTAAGGCTCAAAAGATGCTCAAGCAGAGTTCACACAGTCACAAGGTAGGCCACAGAAGAGGTATAACGTCAAGTTGTTTCACACTCTTCAAAGTTGCCTCAGATCATATTAAGAGATTGCCTCACGTAGTCAACCGGACCAATGGGGAAATTCTAGGTGTCATCACACATGGTTCACGATAAGTTCTTCACACAAGGCATAAACACCAATTTCTAACCAGACTCTACAATTTTGCTAGTGTGCAATGTTCATCACAAGAGACTCATATTCGATACTTGGCTGGTCACAACGAGATGCAAAAAGCTCACACATTGTCTATGCAACTTTATTTGGCCTCATCGTAGCTGCACATTTATTTTTGTTCAATTATGAGCACTATTGAAGTTATCAGTATTCATCAAAATCGATAATCAAATTTGCAAGAGAACAACCATATTCAAACACAAACTAGAGGTGGCACAAGCTCAATCATCCACAAAAACAGTGTAACACAATTATAGCTCAAACCCAAAATATATACATAAAACTATAGTCACAAAATGTCATAGAAGGTGGGCCTCACCCCACCACAAATAAAAATCATTTGTCCTCAAATGCAAACAAAAATATCCAAAAGTCAAAATAAAGTAAGACAGAGAGGGAGGTAAGGAAGGGATCATGTCTGGTAAGTCACTCCATCTGTCTGGGCATCAGTGCCTGATGCATCAATCTGGACTTGGGCATCAGTCCCCGGAGTCAACTTAGAAGGAACAGTAGTTGAACTAAGATCAGCCAAAGGTGTATTCGCCAACGAAGCTTACACAACTGTATCTACCATGCCCTTCATAGTCTCACTAAGGCCCTCATACAAAGCTTCCTCAGCCAACTCAATCATCTCCTCATCTTTCTCCGCCTAAGACTTGGGATCAGCTGCCTCATGAACTCTGACCTCATCTTCGGTGGTATGCAGAGGCATTTCAGGTACATCTAGGATCTCTACCATCCCAAAAATCATTTACATGTCGGTGGACTTCAGTAGATCTACATCACTCATCAGCACAACAATAGTGGCCGTTAAAGTCGTCAGCTCCTCGATTCCCCCTTGGCCACTCTCACATACTGCTATCCTAGTCGTAAGGGCATCAATGGTAGCGCTCAATGGTTTCAGAGCATCTGCCAGGGTAGTCTAAATCATGCCTGGAATGGAGGCCTCGAGTATGGCAGCGGATGATCAGCAGAATGGCAAGTTGCCTCGTCCGGAGTAATGCTGCCCAAGTGAGTAGGGTTCGGGTGAAAGTAGTAGCAGCAGGTCTAGGAGGCAGTGCAACAACAGAAGAACCTGGAGTGTCAGAATGAACAATAGTAGAGGTACATCAAGGCTCAGGGGCCGGAGTAGGCAAAGATGCCTTTGCAAGTAATTAGTTTGTGTCCAAACTAGAGAAGGATCCATCAGGGCTGCCTTCTTCTTCTTCTCCACTTCATCTTTCAAATAATCTACCTCAATCCTCCGGATATCTGTAGAGTATGTGGGAATCACTTCCACATCCTTCTTCTCCTTTGGAGGAACCCGGGCCGATCTTCACAGCTAGTGATCAACACCAGAAAGAGGAGGGAAGTCTGGCACTGCTTGGCCATCATGGCCATCTCGTGCCCAATGATCATCCCCAAATTAATACTCTCCCATGCAATGATCGTGCCAAGACAGAACGCCTTTGAGCGGCGAAGGACGGACTCATTCTGGATGGCATCATAGTACTGCTAATAAAGATAAACTAATTCCTAGCAGCTACATGTATGTCCCTCTTTTCTATTGGAACTTTTGCCTCTAACCACCTTGGAGTGCCATCGCATATGAGAGGGGTGTGCCAGTTTTTTATTCCCTCAAAAGACTTAGTCTCATCCTGTACTGGTGAGAGTTAGCAATGTTGTTCGTGCACTCCAAAACCTCATTTATAGTAGTGCAGTCACACAACATTTTCTTCCATCAGAAAATTACATAATCAACTGGATTGGATGTTGATGCCTGCTTCTTTGTTTGTGGTATCAATGTTGTATAAGCAACATAAAAGTCCTGGACCCAATTGGGGATATACGGGCCACGGGGCTTTGTGAAGATCTGGAGCTTCTGAGACTTCAGACATTTCATAATCTCGGGGTACCTATGAATGACCTCATCCATGGACATATGTTTCTCCTTAATAATCATCCTCAGCCCCTCTGTTTTTAATCTATTCATAGACTTGGAGGGAGGACCCTAAACTGGTGGTTCAGGGACCATAGCCTGTGCTGAAATAGTAGGAGAAGGAGTGGTGGGCTCAGGATTCCTCGTCCTAAACAGATCATTCATCATTTTTGACCGTAGCTCTGCCCTCTGTGCTGCTACCAGCTCATCATAATCAGAAGCAACAGTATGAAGCTCCTAGTTCTAACCCTCACTCTCAGAAGTGGTGAGGTGAGTGGCATAAATCCCATCACTATCGGAGCTGACCTCCGGGGACGCCGGTGCCTTCTCTTTGCCTTTGTCTTTCCCACCAGGTGGGGGAAGTTTTGTAGCCTTACCCCTGGAGGCGGCTGCATCCTCATTGAATGTGATGCCTTTAGCTTTGTTGCGGGGTTACATGTTCCTACCTGCAACCTTTGGTCTAGCCATGTCTACAAAAATATCAGAAAAGTTAGAAACACGTTAAGCAAAATCAGAGAAAATAGTTGCAGACAGACTCGCTAAACCGGTCAGCGAGTCGCCGAATCATTTTGGTGAGCTAGATCGGGCTCGCCGAAAGGATTGGCTCAAACTTGTAAGAAGAATATGGCATGTCGGCGAAAGGAAAGCCTTTCGGTGAATCGTTGATAGCATTTAGCAAGCAAGGATTAGCCCGCCGAATGTTACAGTGCAATTTAAGATTCTGGGGTGCAGACGAAGGAGGATCAAGAAGACTTTCGGTGAGTCGCCGAGTGCCTTCGGCAACGTCAGGCTTCTCACCAAAAGTTTCAGAACACAACTTAAAGCAAGGCATGAAATTAAAGGTGAGATGGGGAATTTTGGCAAACTACCGAGTGATTTGGTAAGCTCGAACCAACTCGCCAAACGACCCAACGTGCCTACTTTTCACCCAACATCTCGAATTCAACCCCGCAACCCCCAAAAACAAAATCAAAGCATGTAAAAATCTAGTTAAAGAGAGACCCATTAGACCCATTACCCCAGGATACTCATACTTCTCCCAGTCTTACCAAATTTAGCCATTCGACGGCTTTTTCCCTTAAGATTGACATCACCCACTCAATCATTGGCAAATTACATTATTTGGCACAACTACGGGTTACTTAGACTTCACCCAACTAGACCGAACAATATGCAAGCACAACCACACTAGATTTAACCAATTTTAAGGCACAAAACTATGGGAATTCAAAATTATAGGCATTACGGGTAAGGATGTTGAATTAAAACATGCATTCAGACATTCTAACACTATCAGGGAGACCCAGCACACGAAAACACAATAAGATCATTTGCATAAGAGTACAAAATCGATAAAAGTAAACTCGGGGTTCGGAAAACCAACCCTAAATGCCGATTGAAATGATTGAAATATTAGGCGGCAAAGAAATCCAAGTCTGAGCACAAATCATTGACTAAAACACTCTAAAATACAAAAACTATGGGAAACTAAAGTGAGGGTGTGAGTTTGGGAAGATTAAAAGTGAGGGAAAGTGAAGAGTTGGAAAGTTTAAACCTTTGGTTTTTGTAAAAACCGTTCAGTTCTTGCCCATTCGGCAACATTAGTCGTGCTTGCTGACCCACTCGGCGACACATTGAGTGGTCAGTTACCTCAAAGAGTTTTACAAGACCTCCAGTAAATGTTAGTCTAAACGGTGAATTAGATCGCGATCGCCGTCTTGGTTGGCGATTTCCCAAGTATTTCTAGGGCTCGCCGAGTTTTACAGACTCCAATTTAAAATTATCTTAAATCCAACGGTGGTCTAGGTCAGGCTCGCCGACCTCTTTGGCGAAGTACCGACTCGACCTTTAGCTCGTAAAGCTAAACTTTTTAACCATTTTCCTACTTCAACGTATACAAAAACACACCATTATTTCTTAAAGTAAAAATAAGGCGATAAACACTTGGGTTGCCTCTCAAGAAGTGCCTTAGTGAACGTCGTGGCACGACACAACGCCCCACTTATGTTCCATTAGTGAGGTTTGCCTCATTTTCATTAGGCCACCCCTCTTCTGTCTCTGGGTAGAGAGAAAACAACACCAGGTCCATTTGGGACCCCAGTAGTTGAATGAGAATTGAATGAGAGGTCGTCATCTGCCTGAACATCAAGACATTCTCTCTTATTTCCTCCAACACTCTGTCATGTTCTTCGACTTTGTGTAGAATGAGTAAGAGGACCTCATCAATTTGCCCATCTTATTGTTTATTCATCTTTCGATGCTCATGAGGGGGAATGTATTTGTCCTTCTTTTTGGACACTACTTCTAAGTCGTTGAACTTTTGGGCCAAGATATCCAGCTGACCCAACAATGTGGCCAAGTCTTGGTCCTTCTCTGTCTTCTTGTTGGTTTTGGCCACACAGTCAATGAGTTGGGTTGCGGTCTCATAAAAGAGTCAAATCGAGCAGCCTGCAGAAAGTTGGTCAGCCGTTAGTCTATTTTCGTTGATAAGACCCCTGTAGAAACATTCCACAATTAGTTTATCCGAAATCTTATGAATTGGGCATTGCTGCGATAAGATGTTAAACCTTTGCCACTACTAATACATGGACTCACCTCCAATTGCTTGAAATTGAGTATCTTAACCCTAAACATCATCAATCTCAAAGTAAGGTGATCCATTCGGTTAATGTTTCTACCAAATATGCTCCAAGTCTCTACTCAAAACAACAACACAAAAACCAAAACTAAAAATTAAGTAAGTTTCATCTATGACAAACAAGAACAAATTCAAGTTAAATAAGAATTCTGAAATAACATCACTCCTCGGCAGGGGCGCCATTTTCATTTGATTAACACTATGAAAGACACATTATCCAATATTAAGATTCAACGACCGTTAAGTAGTAATATAACCCAACTAAGTGAGTTGGGGTCGAGTCCCAAAGGAGTGGTACGTATTTAAGAATTAATAGAAAATCATGAATATGATCAAGCCAATCATAGGTAAAAAACATTTTCGAATAAAAGCATGGGTCAAGTTTGCGGTTACACGAGTGTCAAATATCAAGGGAATTTAGCTTCAACTATCAGCTACCACAACAAATAACACGAAAATAGCAAGTATAGCGACGGGTTCTTGGGATGTAATTGGATTATGGGCTAAGTTAAACAAATGGGTGATTGCATTTAATAGTGAATAGTTGTAAATCAGTGAATGATCTATACTTTACTAGGGATAAACTTCTTCTCAAAAATTTTACCACGAATCAAATTGGTTTCTCTCGAACACCAATAAGCAGCAATTATGAACATTATTTGCTTTAGTCCATTCACTCTCTCAAGTTGAATGTGTGGAAAAGGGTTTATCATTCACTCTCTACAGTTGAACCCATCACAACACAATACCTAGAGACCATCAAATCAGTAATTTTGATTTTAAAACCTCTCTCTCAAGCAAGCCAAAAACACGAAGGTAGAATTGCATTCGCAACTACCACCATTTAGATTAAGCCACAATTACTTAATGAAATCCCTTTTAAACAACATTTGCACTATCAATTCACAATACCCAACAACTAAATCAACTCATAATCACACCCCAAGAATAAGGGTTTTAGCTAGACATCATAAAACGGTGTTTCGTTTAACTGGGTAAGATTGATATAGTCTTTATAAAGGTCTTAGATGAAGAATCTTCAACACCCACTTCCAATTTCTTAGAAATGGAAATCTTTGAATCTTTAAAGCTAAGGAAATGTCTCTAAACTCAGTTCTAAGCTCTCCAAGTTGAAAATTGAACAATAAAGTAAACGTAGACAAAAATCTAATGAAAAATGATACTAAGTTAAAAATTCAAACGAGTATTTATAGTAGCAAAAAATGTGCTACGAAGGACTATTCAACGCATTAAGTCGGGATCACCTATCCACTCGACGATCCGTCATTTGATCAATTCCATCGCCTTTTTTCTTTGGCCTTCAATATATTCAAGTTCTGAAACTTTGGCCTATATGGACCTGCATTACGGAACCATTCGACGACTCGTTGACTGCTTCTTTTTATACCCGACTTGATTTTATCCTTTAAGGCTTGGCATACTGGAACATTAGGAGAGACCATGGCCATTCGGCGACTCGCCCAATGGGTTATGCGATCCTCATGGCTTCTTTTGTTCATTCTTTCAGCTGTCTTGTTCCCTTTTGCTCAATAGTGTACATGCCTTGTTCCTCAATCCAAATACCTAAAATTCAAGGATTTACATCAATTATTGGCACAAAATATGCATTTGAGGATGCCAAATCTATTAAAATGAAGCCCTAAATAAGTCCAAATCATTTATTCATCAATGGTGTTCATGGAGATGTGTTCACTCACTACAAGAGCTTGTAATATGTGTTTAATAAGAAAGATCTGACTCTACGCCAAAGATGGTGGCTAGAGATATGGAAAGATAATTATACGAGTGTTCTCTATCACCCCGATAAGGCGAATGTAGTAGCGGATGCTCTTAGTAAGTTTTCTATGAGTAGTGTTGCTCACATTGATGACGATAAGAAAGAATTGGTATGAGATGTACATACATTGGTTCTATTAGGGTGTTCAACTAGTGGATTCCACAAAGGGTGGTGTTATGGTTCATAATGGTTCTGAATCGTCTTTTGTGAGTGTTGTAAAGGTTAGGCAATGTCTTGATCCAACTGCGGTAGAGTTGAAAGAATCAGATCGAGTATCTCACCATGGGGTACTCCAATTTTGTTTGTTAAGAAAAAGGGTGGTTCACTTTGAATGTGCATTGACTATCAACAGTTGAATAAAGTCATCATTAAGAATAAGTATCCTCTTCCAAAGATAGATGATTTGGTTGATCAAATCCAAGGTGCAAGTTACCTTTCTAAAATCGACCTTAGATCGGGCTATCACCAGTTGAGGTTGATGAATCATCATATTCCAAAAATGTTTTTTAGAACCCGGTATGGTCATTATGAGTTTCTCGTGATATCGTTTGGCTGGACTAATGCTCCAATGGTATTTACGGATTTGATGAGTAGGGTGTTTAGAGAATATCTTCACATATTTAATATTGTGCTCATTGAAGATATTTTAATGTACTCGAGAAGTTAGAATGAAGGTATTGATCATTTGAGGATTGTGTTGCAAATCCATAACGAACAACATCTCCTTGCAAAGTTTAGCAAGTGAGAGTTTTGGTTGGAGTCCGTAGCTTTCCTTGGTAATATTGTGTTAAGTAAGGGTATTGAGGTCGATCCTAGGAAGGCAAATGCAGTCAAGAGTTGGCCAAGACCTCTATCACCTTCGGACATTAGAAGTTTCTTGGGTTTAGCCGATTATTACAAAATATTTCTTGACGGGTTTTCTTTTATTGGTTCTCAATTGACGGCATTGACTCACAAGAACGCTAAGTTTATATGGTCCAAATTATGTGAGAAAATTTTCTAAGAGTTGAAAGATAGACTTACTTCCGCTCTGGTTTTAACTTTACCGGAAGGAACAAATGGGTTTGTTGTATATTGCGAATCCTTGACAATTGGGTTGGGATGTATGCTTATGCAAAATGGAAAGATTTTTGCCTATGCTTCAAGGAAACTTAAGGTCAATGAAAAGAATTATCCGACCCACGATCTTGAATTACTGGCGGTGATTTTTGCCTTAAAAATATGGAGGAACTATTTGTATTGTGTTCATGTAGATTTATTCACTCACTACAAGAGCTTGCAATATGTGTTTAATCAGAAAGATTCGACTCTTCGCCAAAGAAGGTGGCTAGAGGTATTGTAAGATTATGATACTAGTGTTCTCTATCACCCCGGCAAGGCGAATGTAGTAGTGGATATTGTTAGTAGGTTGTGTATGAGTAGTGTTGCTCACATTGATGATGATAAGAAAGAATTGGTACGAGATGTACATAGATTGGTCTGTTAGGGTGTTCAACCAGTGAATTCCACCAAGGGTGGTGTTATGGTTCATAATTGTTCTGAATCATCTTTTGAGAAAGATGTCAAAGTTAAGCAATGTCTTTATCCAACTTTGGTAGAATTGAATGAATCGAAGCTCCAGAAGGCCATTGAGGTTTTCTCCCAAAGGTGAGATGAGGTACTTATTTATCAAGGTTGATTGTGTGTTCCAAATGTTGATGTCTTAAGGGAACAAATCTTGACAAAAGCCCATAGTTCTCGATATTCCATTCACCCGAGAGCCACCAACATGTACCGTGACTTGCGGGATGCTATTGGTGGAATGGGATGTAGAGGGATATTGCGAGATTTGTAGATAAGTGTCCAAATTACCAACAATTGAAAGTAGAGCATTAGAAACCTGGAGGCTTATCCAAAGACATTAGCATTCCTACTTGGAAGTGGGAAGACTTGAATAAGGACTTCATAGTAGGGTTTCCACATACTCGGTGATAATATGATTCGGTTTGGGTCATCGTAGACCGAATGACTAAATTGGCCCATTTCATTCCCATTAAAGTTTGTTATACGGCGGAAGAGAATGCTACGTTATATTTGAGGGAAATGGTAAGGTTGCATGGTGTACCCTTGTCCATTATCTCCGATAGAGGTACTCAATTTACTTCTCAGTTTTGGAAGTCATTCCAAAAAGGTCTTGGTATGAAAGTGAAGCTTAGCATGACTTTCCACCCACAAGCTAATAGGCAAGCGGAGCTAACGATCCAAACTTTAGAGGATATGTAGAGGGCATGTGTCATCGATTTGAAGAGAAATTCTGATGATCACTTTGCCATTGATAGAGTTCACTTTTAATAATATTTACCATTTTAGTATTGGTATGCCCCATTTGAAGCTCTTTATGGTAGGAGGTGTAGGTCTCATTTAGGGTGGTTTGAAGTTGGTGATGTTTCCTTTATTGGACCCGAATTAGTTCATCAGGCTCTGGAGAAAGTCCGGCTTATTAGAGTGAGGCTAACAACAATCCCAAGCTGACAAAAGTCCTATACCGATGTTAGAAAAAGAGATACTGAGTTTTTGTTTAGTAATTGGGTCTACTCAAAAATCTCACCATAAAGGGTGTAAAGAAATTTGTGAAGAATGGGAAACTTAGTCCCTGATATATAGGCCCATATCAAATTTTGTGACGTGTTGGTAAGGTTGCTTATGAACTTGATTTGTTGAATGATTTGGCAACGGTACATCCGGTGTTCCATGTCTCTACGCTTAAGAAGTGTGTTGGAGATCCGACATCCATAGTTCCCCTAGAAGGCTTGGGGTTGATGAAAGTCTCTCTTATGAAGAGGTACCGGTTGAGATCCTATACAACCAAGTTAAGAAGTTGAGAAACAAGGAGGTTTGTTCAGTGAAGGTATTATGGAGGAATCACTTAGTTGAGGGTGCTTCTTGGGAGGTCGAGGCCGATATGAAGTCTCGATATCCCAATCTATTTCCATCTACTCTAGCTTTAGGTAATGGGTCTCCTCATGATTTACTCCTTATTTGAAGTCATATGTGTTTAGATGCTTCCGTGATTTCCTTATGTTATGCATGTTCATGAAAACTTGCATTTTGAAAGCAAATGAGTTTATATGATTGATTTTCCTCAGGTTGTAGTGCATTGAGTATAAGTTGCCTATAGACTACAAGAGATGAACATGTTGTAGCTATTTTTTTGAGAACGAATTGCATATGAGCTCCATTAGATTGTGTTGATTATGCTTTTAGCTTGGAGAAGTTAGTTCACCCTTGATCATGAGTAAATATTAAAATTTCATGCATATTGGGTTACTAGATGTAGTTCCTACATTTCCTTGAGATGCATTGATTTTGTTTAGCTTTGACATGAAGTTCCTCATTTGTTGTGTGCATTTTGCTGATTTGCGTGAATGATGGGCTGCTAGTATTGAGTTTTTACTTCCGCAACGCATTTAGAAATGTCATACAAGAACAAATGTTCCCAAGGGGGAGATAATGTAATACCTTGGAATCTAATAGCCTAATCTAGGTCAACGTGTGAGGGTAGGAGCCAAGGAAGAGGGCAAGAGCGAAGGGATAGGGCTAGGCCAACTCAACTTTCCGAATGTGCTGCCAACCTTCCAACGAGAGCCTTCATGGCTCATTGTGCCACTCGTGATGGTGAGACAGTAGTTTCACAAAGTTGTACAAATGTAGACCGTCCCCACGAGCGACAAGATGGTTCGTGACGGCCTTCACTTAACGTGGAAGGGGTCGTGAAGAAGCCTTCATCTTTTAGGGGTTAAGGGAAGGTGGCCTAGCTATTGGTTGGTGACTATGAAGAGAACCACGGCTCGTGGGGCCTCTCGTGAAGGGGGTAGTCCACTGTTAAGTTGAGGGTAAGATTGGACTTTTCGATTTTAATTAGAATAAATCTAGGTCATTTTACCCAATCCTAGTACACCTGTATAAGTGATTTTAACACTTTAAACTCACTATTCAATTTATTATTCAAATAACCCAAAAAGAAATCCCAATGTCTTACTTTGAAATGTTTCTCTCTGTAGAACATGAAAAAGAAGAAAGAGTTTGAAGCTAGGATCAAGGTGATGTCTCCATTCCTCAAGCATTTTTGGCCTTCCAAATCAATGTATGATAGCTCTTCATCCATGGATTATGATTAATAACGTTTCAAAAACACTTCATCCAATACTAGCGTCGTTAGTCAGTAATGTAACTGAACTAAGTGAGTCGGGGTCGAATCCCACAGGGAGTGGTATCTATTTGAGAATCAATAGACAAGCATGAAAATGTTCAAGTCAATAATAAGTAGAAACATTTACGAATAAAAGCATGGTTCAAGTTTGGGGTGACACAATTGTCATATAACAAGGGATTTTGGTTTCAACTATCATCTACAACAGCAAATAACACGAAAATAATAAGTACAGGACATGTTCTTGGGATGTGATTAGATTATGGGCTAAGATGGACAAATGGGTCATTGCACCTAATGGTAAATCGCGGTAAATAAGTGAATACGCTACACTTTGGTCAGGATAAACTTTCTCTAGAACAATTTACCCCGAATCAAATTGGTTTCTCTCGAACACCAATAAGCAGCAATTAAGAACAACCTACGCTTTAGTCCATTCACTAACTCGAGCTGAATGTGTGGAAAAGGGTTTAGGATTCGCTCTCTCGAGCTGAACCCATGACAACCCAATACCCCCAGACCATCAAATCAGTAATCTTGGTTTTAAAACCTCTCTCTCGAACAAACCAAAAACACGAAGGTAGAGTTTCATTTGCAACTACAACCCTTTAGATTAAGCCACAATTACTGATGAAATAACTTTTCAACATCATTTAAACTATCAGTTAACAATACCCAGCAACTAAATCTACTTATAATCACATTAATCACATCCCAAGAATTGGGGTTTTAGCTAGACATCATTTAAAAGATAAAAATTTTTACCAAATTGTTTTTCCATCAACTCGATATGATTATTTTCTTCTTTACGAAAGTCAAGGTTGAAGAATTTCAAAAAGCCACTTCCAATTTCTTAAAAATGGAAATGTTCAAATCTACAAAGCTAAGGAAATATTGTCTAAATACTCTCAGTTCTAAGCTCTCAACTTCAAAACTGGTAATTATGATTGTCTATAATAAAAATTCAATAACGGATATATAGATATTTAGATAGATAGGTACTAAACTAAATATTCAAAAATGTATTTATAGTCGCCAATAATGTGCTGCGAAAGACCATTCGATGCAGTAGGTAGGGAATCGTTGATCCAGTCAGTGATCCACCTCTTAGTAAATTCCATCGCCTTTTTGCTTTACCCTTTAGCAACTTCAAGTTCTATAATTTTGGGCGATATAGCACTGTATCGCAGAACTATTTGGTGACTCCCCAACTGCTCTTTTATATTGCCGACTTGATTTTCTCCTTCAGGGCTTGGAACACTGGAATTTTAGGCGAGATTAAGGCCATTCGGCGACTCGCCCAATGGGTTAGGCAATCATCATGCATTCTTTTCTTCGTTCTTTCAGCTGCCTTGTTCCTTTTGGCTCATTGGTGTCCATGATTTTACCGCAATCGAAATACCTAAAAATCAAGGATTTATATCACTTATTGGCACAAAATATGCATTTGAGGACACAAAATCTATTAAAATAAAGCCCTAAATGAGTCCAAATCGTGGATTCATCAACACTCCAACTTAAACTGTTGCTTGTCCTCAAGTAAAACACAACTTCAGCAATTCAAAAAGGATGTCTCAAACAGTTCTACACAAGATTCAATCGTTAATTCACACAAAAAGACTCAACTTACTCATGCAAGGTTCAATTGTTCACTCAAAAATTCAAGCTGTGACTCACCATTGTCAAAGATTTTTAACTTCACAATACTTGCTCCAAATGGAAGTTCAAGCTCAACAAAAGTACTCAAATGCCCTTACACAAAGAATGATTCCATATTCACAAACAACGGTTCAACAATTTCATGCTCCGAAATCAAATTCACCAGTCACACTCACAAAGAAGAACACAATGCATGACTTCACCCATAGGTTTGCCCTTATTTTCGAATAAACACTTGTTTCATCTCACTCAAGATGAAAAAGGTCTTTTCAAGGCTTGTAATGAGAGCAAATGTATGGTCATATAGGCTCAATGGCTGCAATCCTCATGAAATGTGCTGCGAACAACACTTTCTTTCCGTTTCTTCATCATTTTCATTCATGCTCTTTTCACAGATAGGTTTTTGGCCTAAGTTGGCTATTCACAAAACCACAAATCATGAGGATTATGGGTAATGGATCAAGAAAGGTTATAATTTCATCAAATTTCTTCCAGGAAAAGGTTAAGGCTCAAAGGATATTCAAGAGGAGTTCATGCACTCACAAGGTAGGCCACAAAAAGAGGTATAATGTCAAATTGTTTCACACTCTTCAAAGTTGCCTGTGATCATATCAAGAGATTGCATAATTTAGTCAACCGGACCAACAGGGAAAATCTAGGTGTTATTACACTTGGTTCACAGTAAGTTCATCACACATAATTCATTGACCAAAATGTCAAACAAGACTCCACACTTTCGCTAGTGTGCAATGTTCATCACAAGAGACTCAATTTGATACATGGCTAGTCACAATATAATGCAAAAAGTTCACATATTGTCTATGCAACTTCAATTGGCCTCATTCGTAGCCGAACATTCGATTTTGTTCGATTATGAGCTCTATTCAGGTCATCGATATTGATCAGGATCGATACTCAAATTTGAAAGAGAACAACCATAGGGCCTAAACCCTAAATCTTAGACCATAACCCTGAATTCCTAAACTCTAATGCCTAAACAATAAAAAATAAACCCTACACCTTTTGATCTAAGCACTGAACTATAGGGCCTAATCCTAAACCTTTGTCCCTAAACACTAAAATTTAGGACCTTAACCCTAAACCCTAAGAAACCCTAAACCACAAACTATAAAAAAACCTAAACCCTAAACTCTAAATCATAAATCCTATAAAACCATAAAACTTAAGAAACTGCATACCCTGAGAAACTCTAACAAACATAAAAAACCTATACCTTAAGAACCCTGAATCCAAACATATTCTAAGAAACCCTGACCCCTAAATCCTAAGAAACCCTAAACAAACCCTAAAATTCTCAAAAATCCTAAACCTAAAAAAACCCTTAAAATCTTTCTAAAACCCTAATCCCAAAACCCTAAAAAAGCATAAACCTAAAAATTCCTAAACTTAAAAGAACCCATAAACCCCTAAATACTCAACGACCCTAAATCTAAAAAACACTAAAATACCTAAATAATTAACAATAAAAAACCTTAAACCCTACACCATAAACCTTAGGACCTAAACATAAACCATAAGGAAAATTCCTAAACTAAAAACAGTAAACCTTATGGCCTATAGCCTTAACCCTAAACTAGAACCCCAAACCGCTAAACCTTTGGGACTAAATCCTAAACCCTAACAATTTTTCCCTCTCTAATTTCTCTCTCTAGCGAATTTTCTCTCAGCCAACGATAATATTTGGGTAATTTTCTATTCAGTTTTACCGGAATCGCCCCACTACCGTCGGAGGGGCCAGTTAGGCCACCAGACAATGGTGAATGGAAACGCCGTGATGATACCAACAAAACCCACCAAGAATCACCTTTTAATACATCATATAAATCTTTGAAATTGTGTAAGGAAGAGGCAATATATGTTGCGATTTCAGAGAAAGAAAAAGATGATGCTTGTGAAATTATGTCCCATTGCCAAATGGAAGAGATTCGAACAAATATGGAAATACAAATGGATCCACCTATAATGAATAGAAGTGTGGCGCCGGAACTGCAAACATAAAATTGAGCAGGAAAGGAGTATGGTTAAGTTGTGTCACGACCCGAGAGCACCCCTTAATCGTAACACGGCATACTTGACCCCGAAGGGGTCTCATACAAGCCCTTAGCATATCATGACATAAGAACTTAGGGAAAATGCAGAAAATTTAAAACTTTTCTTACGATCGAAGTCTTTATAAAATGAGAGAGTCTATGACACTTTATCTCAAACCATCTATAACATTAGAACACAAACCATTTAATACAATCTTAGGGACACAACCCTTACATAAGTAATTTTAAGGACATGACCCTTATATAAGTCTACAACATAAAACATAGTCATAAAAGACATGTGGTCAAGTCCTCGAGTACTATGAGGACTCACCAATCTTCTTCTTCTTGATCTACGAAGGTCCTAACCACGAGAACAGAATCCAATATCTCCAAAGCCTACACTTATAGAAAATGTAGAAATATGGGTTAGCATAAAATGTACGAAGTATGGAAACAATGCAACAAAATCCATAAAACATGCATAAAGGGGACATTTTGTTTAAAACCATGCCTCATGCCACTTTTGAACATCATCGTTCAAAAAGTTGGAGAATGTAGCTCATAAGACAATCTATGCACATATTATAATAACATAGAGGATATCATCAAAATTAAAAGAATTGTCGTCAACACAAGAATCGTGCATACTGCAATCTTCAAAAACATAATTCACATTTATAAGCACATACCAAGATCATATTATTACAATAAAAATATCACATGAGAAACCTTAAGCTAAACGTGTGCAATGCATAGATAGGATCCCATAATCGTATCCACACTAAGTCTCACTTTTAGGCCACCATGATCATGCATATCATAAGTTCACACCACATAAACGCAACCCAAAGTCATACTAGTGCAATGCAAAGGTAAAGTCCCATAACCCTACCAAATTCCAAGTATCACATTTAGAACACCAACAACATACATATCTTACTCTTAGTTCATTCATAACCAACTTACATAAGTAAGGAGACATTCATCATCATAACTTGTAATAAGTAAAGTCAACCTTAACATTCATTGATATCACACATACATAATTCAAAAGTCTTCATTACATAAGAGGACCTAACCATAACCCCTCCTAAAGTCCACTTGTGCAATGTATGAGTAAAGTCCTATACCCTCACTCATACCAAGTAGTACCTCTTTAGGAATCATAACTAGAGTCCATGTTCTTATTAAAACTCGTATTCGTATCATTTAGGGAAATTAATCTCAACCGACATAGACCATGTGAGCGACATAGAATCGGGTGTTCTACCCCCACAGCGAAAAGAGGGTGTCCTACTTGCCTAAGGTAGAACACACCTATTACCTTTTAGGTGGATCAACTAGCTAATACCTAAGTGAGCACATAGGTATGGGATAAGGAGATTTCTACTAGAAGCCCAGACTTTCTAACATAAAAGGTTTCCATCTCATGAGATAACATGTTGGAGAACCCGGACTAACTCGCATAAAAGTAACCCATTGGGAAGCCGGACTTTCTAGCATAAAAGCTTCCATCTCATTTTCATATCCGCTCGGTGCTAAGCATAATTCCCTTTAAAAGTCATATGAAGTATCTTACTTAAGTTCATGTTCAATAAATAATGCACTAGGCACTCAAAAGAACATTCATCATAATATCTCAAAGATTCATTAAGTGAGAATATCCTTTCACTTTAGAACCATCAATAAGTCAGTAAACCTTTTAGATTATCATTCATAGTGTTTTCATGAGAATCAGCCTTTCATTCAACAAAATAATATGACTATAGTCATAGCCTATCATACATAGCCATGTATAAGGGTATAGGAAAGAAGGATATTCAATCAATACCACAATATACACATTAACTAAACATCTCCACCTTTCAAGTGGATCAACATAGTCATGTACTTTTCATGCATAATAGTATGTAAAGGTTCATATGAGAACTAACCTTTCAATCAACACCAAAGATACATTATCATCATAGACACTTACTTCTCAAGTGTTCATAAGCATGTACATAATACCACAATCACACATAATACAAATATATTGCATTTAAGAGTCATATTGGGTCAACACATCTAGCATTCAACATATATAACATAGATACAACCATGACTCGAGTAATCCATTCATTTCATGCATAAACTCGTGTGATCATATTTTAGGTCATGTGGATGAAGTCTTTGCACAATAATGCCATATACAACTTCAACCTAGATAATAGCTTCATTCTTTAAGCTTAAACATCCTTAACTTATTCATGCTAGCTTTTACCATTTAACTCTTAGGAATTATGTTCATATTATGAGCCTTACTCTCAACCCATGCCTCATATTGTAATTATGTATACCTAACTCTTAAAGAAAACTTAACTACATACCTTATTCTTATTCAATTATAGATATATATCATCAAGTAAACTAGATCACAATACTACTTCAACCATGATCCATCATATAAGACCTAGTCAAGCTATTTCTTATCTACAAGATTCATTCATATGCAATTCAATTCTAAGTGATCTAATCTAAGGCAAGTCACTAAGAAGTTCATCAATCTTAAAGGTTCACATCTAACCCTAAATTTACCTCTTTCGTAATATAACCGTAGAATCTTAGGTTAATCAAGAATATAGGTTGATTCATGTTTAGATCAGGTAATTACATCATAATCAACTCACATTCAATCAATTGAGTTAACTTCTAACAACATTCATAGTGTTGGGAAGAGACATAGCTACGATTGGGGAAAACTCATGGATTCCATCGAATTCAAGTTAGAATCATCTAAAATTAGTAGTATCATAAATAACAAACATAATTCAATGTATGAACAATCACTTATTAAGCCTCCATGATCAATCAAGTCACACCTTAGTTCACAATTTAGGAAGAAGAGAAAATCATGGTCCAAGAGTGATTTTCATCAAAAACCATCAATAATACAATAATCCAATTATAAATCATCTTAAACAATCACAATAAACCATTAGTATACAATTGAATTCATTTCGGAAGAAGACCCATCACTAGATTTGAAAACCCTAGATTTGGGGAATTTGAAAACATAGTTGAAGGGGCTTCTTGGTGATAGCTAACCAATAATGAAGAACTACCATACGTTAGACATAGAATCCCCTCAAATTTGTAGTGAAAATGTCCTATCTACAAGCCTAGTTGATCTCTTTATTGTTCTTCAATGGAGGTTCTAGAGAGAAGATTCTTGGAGGGACGGGAAGTTGGGTTTTGATTTTGGGTCTTTAGATGAATGGGTTAAAGTGATTAGTTTAGGGGTCTATTAACTATTTATAGGAGTTTTTTTAACTACTTAACCAAGCCCATAAACCCTTAATTAATTAACTAACTAAATCCCAAACACCTAACTTAAAACTAAAAACCCAAAATCTGGCAGCACCTACACCCCTCCACGTACGTACCGTGGGTGGATCTGCTGGACTTGAATGGCCTCCATGGTTTGAACATGGAGCTTCATTTTCAGGTCTGCTGCAGGCCTTGACCTACGCCCATGATCTACGGGGTGTAGGTTGATCTGCTGGGTGTGGTTTGGGTCCGTGAACCAAGCTCTTTTGACAGCTTTTTGGGCAGTGTTGGGGTCCTCCTCAAGGACCCCTTGGGTGGTCCTTGGGGAGTCGTACCCAGACGTTTAACCCCAAAACATGTCATTCTAAGTACATGTGCCATTTATCTTTATTTTAACCCTCATACGACAAATGAAAACTCCACTACAAGACTCTACAACACACTTGTTCAACTTACTAGTTTTGTGGGCATTATAGTCGTATTGTTACATTTAACCCATAAACTCCTCAAACTTCACTCGGGAGAACGTTTAACAATATTTTATAATGTTTACAACTTGAAACTCACATGTGAGGCTCTAGTTTCACCTACTAGATTCCGTCAAGCATTAGCTAGGACTTACTAGTTTTTACGGAGTGTTACATCCCCCCTTTAGGAACATTCGTCCTCAAATGGCACTTTGAACACTTCATCGAATTAAAGACTCAAGACTAGCAGCCCATCATTCATGAAACATAAAAATAATGCACAAAACTAGGAGGAAACATCAAATACATCTCAAATATACATAATGCATTACAAGGAAGTAGGAACTACATCTACAAACTCATTATGCATCATAACTTCAACATTTCTCATTTCATTGGAGGAATTACCTTCTCCAACTCAAATCATGCTCAACGTACAAGATGATTCTAAACCATGGAGAATTAACTTCTATCATCTTTTAAAGGAGTCTACTCACTCAACATCTCTAGGCATCATTTAAGCACCATTAGTCCACCAATCTATCAACATACCTCGAAACTCATCATGACTAAGCGGGTTCTCCCAACAACTAAAAATACCTCACAATCACCTTGCTCGATAGGCCCAATATCTCCCCCTTGGGCATAGGCCTACTCAATTCCTTTAACCTCTTTTATAACATAAAGGCAACAATGAAGCATCTTTCACACTAAAGACATCATCACAATCTATCATCTCAAATCTATCAAGTCACAAAGCCATAATTGTCATCTCGACCAACCCTTCTTCCTCAATCCTTCTAGCATAAACCTTTCTAATAGTCATATCCTAAAGACCATCAGATACGGTATAAGAGAGAGAGAGCTTATAGATATATGGCATGACTTAGAGAATAAGGAAGTGAAGTTTCCTAACAACCTATAGCCTCTCGCTCATAGATGTGTCGCGACTCACACCGATGAACAAGACTCTACTAGACGTGGTTTGAGATATCCTAAAACCATTCCAAAACCTTATGCTGTAATACCAAGTTTGTCACGACCCGAGACCACCCCATAGTCATAACACAGCGTACTTGACTCCGAAGGGGTCTCATACAAGACCTTAGCACATCATGACATAAGAACATAGGAAAAATGCAGAAAATTTAAACCTTTTCTTACAATCGAAGTCTTTATAAAGTAGGAGAGTCTATGGCACGATGTCTCAAACCGTCTATAACATTAGAACACAAACTCTTTAATACAATCTTAGCGGTGTGACCCTTACAAAAGTAATTTTAAGGACAAGGCCCTTACATAAGTCTAAAACATAAAACATAAAACACAGACATAAAGGACATGTGGTGAAGTCCTAGATTACTCTGAGACACCAATATTCTTCTTCTTGATATACAAAGGTCCTAACCACGAGAATGGAATCCCATATATCCAAACACTACACTTATATAAAATGTAGAAATATGGGTTAGCACAAAATCTACCAAGTATGGAAGCCATGCAAGAAAATCATTAAAACATGCAAAAAGGGGACAGTTTGTTTAAAACCATGGTTCATGCCACTTTTGAACATCATCCTTGAAATAGTTGGATAATGTAGCTCATAAAACAAACCATGCACAATTCATCATAACATAGAGGATATCATCATAATTATAAGTATAGTCTTCAACACAACAATCATGCATAGTCCAATCTTCACATACCAAGATCATATCATTACAATTAAACTATCACATGAGAAACCTTAAGCTAAACTTGTGCAATGCATAAATAGGATCCCATAATCCTATCCACACTAAGTCTCACTTTTAGGCCACCATGATCATGTATAACATAAGTTCACACCACATATATGCAACCCAAAGTCATACTAGTGTAATGCAATGGTAAAGTCCCATAACGCTACCAAATGTTAAGTATCACATTTAGAACACCAACAACATACATATATTACTTTTAGTTCAGTCATAACAAGCTTACATAAGTAAGGAGACATTCATCATCATACCTTGTAATAAGTAAAGTCAACCTTAACATTCATTCATATCACAAACACATAATTTAAAAGACTTCATTACATAAGAGGACCTAACAATAACCCCTCTTAAAGTCCACTTGTGCAATGTATGAGTAAAGTCCCATACCCTCACCCATACCAAGTAGTACTTCTTAAGGAATCATAACTAGAGTCCATGTTCTTATTATAGCTCGTATTCGTATAATTTAGGGAAATTCACCTCAACTGACATAGACAATGTGAGCGACATAGAATCCGTTGTTCTCCCCCCACACCGAAAAGAGGGTTTCCTAATTGCCTAAGGTAGAACGTACATATTAGCTTTTAGGTGGATCCACTAGCTAATACCTATGTGGGAACATAGTTATGGGATAAGGAGATTGCTACTAGAAACCCAGACTTTGTAACGTAAAAGGTTTCCATCCCATGACATAACATGTTTGGAAACCCAAACTAACTAGCGTAAAAGGAACCCATTGAGAAGCCGGACTTTCTAGCATAAAAGCTTCTATCTCAATTACATATTTGTTCGGTGCTCAGCATAATTCCTTTTAAAAGTCATATTAGGTCTCTTACTTAAGTTCATATTCAATAGAGAATGCACTAGGCACTCAAACCAACATTCATCATAATACCTCAAAGATTCATTAAGTGAGAATATCCTTTCACTTTAGAACAATCAATAGGTGAGTAAACCTTTCACATTATTATTCACAGTGTTTTCATGAGAATTAGCCTTTCATTCAACACAAAAATATCACCATAGTCATAACATATCATACATAATAATGTGTAGGGGTATCGGAAAAAGAGATCTTGCATCAATACCACAATATACACAATAACTAAACACCTCCACCGTTCAAGTGGATCAATATGGTCCTGTACATTTTATGCATAATAGTATGTAAAGGTGCATATGAGAACTAACCTTTCAATCAACACCAAAGATACATTGTCATCATGAACACTTCCTTCTGAAGTGTTCATAAGCATGTACATAATACCACAATCACACATATATTGCATTTAAGAGTCACATTGAGTCAATATATCTAGCATTCAACATATATAACATAGATATAACCATGACTTAACTAATCCATCCATTTCTTGCATAAACTCATTTGATCATATTTTAAGTCATGTGGGTGAAACCTTTTCACAATAATACCATATACAACTTCAACATACATAATAGCTTCCTTCTTTAAGCCTAAGCATTCTTAACTTATTCATATTATCTTTTACGATTTAAGCCTTATGAATCATCTTTATATTATGAACCTTACTCTCAAGCCATGCTTCAAATTGTAATCATGTAGACCTAACTCTTAAATTAAACTTAACTACATACTTCATTCTTACTCAATTATAGACATATATCATCAAGTAAACTAGATCACAATATTACTTCATCCATGATCCATCATGTAAGACCTAGTCAAGCTATTTATTATCTACAACATTCATTCATAAGAAATTCATGTCTAAGTGATCTAATCTAAGTTAATTCACTAAGAATTTCATCAATCTTAAAGGTTAACATCTGACACTCAATTTGCCTCTTTCATGATATAACCGTACAATCTTATGTTAATCAATAATATAGGTAGACTCATACTTAGATCATCTAATTACATCATAATCAACCCACATTCTATCAATTGAGTGAACTTCTAACCACATATATAGTGTAGGAAAGAGCCATAGCTAGGATTGGGGAAAACTCATGGATTCCTTGGAATTCAAGTTAGAATCATCTAACATCAGTAGTATCATCAATAACAAATATAATATTCAATGTAGAAACATTCATTCATTAAGCTTCCATGATAAATCAAGTCACACCTTAGTTCACAATTTAAGAAGAAGAGGAAATCATGGGTCCAAGAGTCATTTTCATCAAAAACCATCAATACTACAATAATCCAACCATAAATCATCTTAAAAAATAATAATAAACCATAATTAAATAGTAGAATTCGTTTTGGAAGAAGACCCATGCTATAATTGAAAACCCTAGATTTGGGGAATTTGAAAACATAGTTGAAGGGGCTTCTTGGTGATAGCTAACCAAGAATGAACAACTCCCATACCTTAGACATAGAATCGCCTCATATTCGTATTGAAAAGCTCCAATCTTCAATCCCTATTTGATCTCTTTCTTGGTTTTCAATGGAGGTTCTAGAGAGATAATTCTTGGAGGGAAGGGAAGGGAAGGTGGATTTTGATTTGGGGTCTTTATATGTATGGGTTTAAGTGATTAGTTTACGGGTCTATCAACTATTTATAAGAGATTATTTAACTACTTAACCAACCCCCTAAGCCCTTAATTAATTAACTAACTAAATCCCAAACACCTCACTTAAAACTAAAAACCCAAAATCTGGGAGCACCTCTGCCCATCCACCTTCGGACAGTAGGTGGAGCTACTGGACGTGAATGGCTTCCGTGGTTTGAACCTGGAGCTTAATTTGCAGGCCTACTGCAGACCTTGACCTACGGGGTGTCGGTTGATCTACTGGGCGTGGTTTGGGTCCGTGAACCAAGCTGTTTTGACAGCTTTTTGAGTAGTGTGGGGAACCTCCTCAAGGAACCCTTGGGGAGTCGTGCCTGGAAGTTTAACCCCAAAACATGCCATTCCAAGTACGGGAGCCATTTATCTACTTTTTAACCCTCATACGACACATCAAAACTCCACTACAAGGCTCTACAACACACTAGTTCAACTTACTAGTTTTTCTGGTGTTATAGTCGTATCTTGATGTTTAACCCCTAAAATCCTCAACCTTCACTCGAAAAAACATTTAACAATATTTTATATTGTTTCCAATTTCAAACTCACATGTGAGGCTCTAGTTTCATCTACTAGATTCTGTCAGTATTAGCTAGGTCTTACTAGTTATTACTGGGAGTTACAAGATGATTTTTTCACTAGGGATTCTTTCTCTCATCTAGAGGAACACCTTACAGCAATCTCCAACAATTTAGATTGACGATTGAAGACCTGGGCGAACTCCGATGAGGCTATCAGAGTTCAGGTAAGTTCTAATTATAATATGGAAATAACTCAGATTGATCTAGGTTTGGAGGATAATTTGGAAGGGAGAAACATGTCCTCATAAAATGAAAAACAACATTCCAATGACAAAAAATTCTAATCAACACCAAGAGATAGTGGATTTGAGAAAAAATAGAAGAGAACCTATAGAACAAAGTAGGGGTAAAGGTCAGGGCACTAATAATCTCATGTCACAAACACAAGAAGAACGAGCTCAATCGAAGGGAGGAAATTTGTCCAACTTCTCATTTGGGATGCAAAGCAATTATAGTAGGCCAATCTCAAGCTCAATTTATCATAATATGGACAAGGGAGAAAAGTAAAATATAATCTCGAACATTAGTTAGAACAATAAAATGGCAATAAGCAGGTTGGGCAGCTCTTGAAACAAAAGGAAGATATGGATCAACAATAGCAAAAGGATGACCAACAGTAGCAAAGGAATGCACTCCAATCAGGTAAGCTTCATAACTCTACCGGTAGTCAACTCTTTAATGCTAATACTAATGCTCAATTTCAACCTTATGCAAATGAGCAAATTAGAAATATTAGGAATACTCTGTTGAAGGACACATTTCAGAATACCAAGGATCCTTATGAGAGTGGCAAACAGGTCCACAAACAAGGTAATACACCCAATGCTATGCCAAACTTCCAAGTTACCCAATCTCAATTTCCCAAAATATCTAGTAACTTTGAAAAACACAGCCATCCTCACAACAAAAATAGACGTGGAGGTCAAAACCATAGTGTACAAAATGACAACACTCCTCAAATATACCAAAACCAAAAAACACCTCCAAAAATGAGCAAATTCCTTAGCGGGCCCCCTTTACTGTCATCCAATCCGTTGCAAAAAAACTTAGGCAAAACCAATAACAAAATGAGATTCAAATATACTTGGCTGCTCATGCCTTTATCACCATAAAAGGTTTACCTGTTGCTATATTCAAGAAAGAGGATTTCATGTTCAAGCTAGCAGCAAAATGCAGTTTTACCTTAGTGGGAAAGTTTAGCAACACCATGCCTAAGATTGAATTGATCAGGAAATAATGTATTCTCCTAACTCAATATCTAGAGGAGTGAAAATGTCTCACTTTAACAGTAGGCATGTTTACATTGATCTAGACAATGAACTAGATCACATAACTATGTGGACTAAGCAAAAAATGACTATTAAGGGACAACTCATGAGAATACAAACTTGGTCTCCAACTTTCAGATGTGAACTGGAGACTCCAATTGTTGCTATTTGAGTATCTGTACCTGAACTTCCCTGGCACTTCTATAACAAAGAGTTTGTCTCTATTCTCTTGAAACTTATTGAAAGTGTTGTACATTCACTTTGCATCTGTCCAAAAGACAAGAGGTAGTGTAGCAAAGGTGAAAATTCAGATTGATCTCACTAAGGAAAGACCTCTTCATGTTTGAATCGACATAGATGAAGATGAATACAATACATGAAGATGGCAAACAGTACAATATGAGGGTATCCCGACTTATTGCATGTATTGTAGACATCAAGGACATCAAGATCATGAATGCAATACCAAAAGAAGAGATGGGGATTACATGAAGAGGAAGGAAACTGAGAATGAAAAAATAAACAAAAATAAAACAAAGCAAGGAAAAGAAAAGAGGACTGAAAAAGACATTCAGAATAACAGGGAAAGAGGAAACAATTCAAAAGACAAGGTCCAGCTGCAAGAAATGGGAAAGCAGCACAATCAGCATGAAGATCAGTGGCAAAAAAAAAAAAAAGCAAAACAAGACCAATCACAACAATGGGGACCGACCCGCCTCACCACATGACAAGACAACAATTCAGGCACAACATACAAAACAAAGTAAATAAGGTAAATATACTATCAAAAATCATAATTATTATATTCATCTGAATTCATAGGATCAAAACACTAACCAACAAAATGAGGAAGCTCAAATTAAAGAGAACACCTCATCCAGAGTGAATCTAACTGGTGATGAATTAGGTAGAGTATTAATTCATCATGAATCTAAAATAAAATTGCAAAAACAAAATTGCGATTCAGAAAATGAAATACATGAGAACATGCACGCTCTGAATATCACAGGTATTGACCCTATGCTCCCACAAATCTAGAACGTCTTTGTTAATGTTTCTGATAATGTGGAAGTTGAAAGAGAGATGGATGGAAGTAGCAAGGAGACACATACTAACCTACTGGAAGAGGTATCCAAAGGGGGGAATTTGACTCATGTTCTACATGAGGTTATACACTCTGACCTTAGAAAACACTGTAGAGCCCTTGCTACCACAAATGTTGTTGCAACCAGTCAATCAGAAGGTTCTAAAAAATCCATGAACTATCCAGGATTTTAATAGTTTAAAGAATTAGGTACAATATACAAAATCCCCTAAGTATGTTCAGAATCCCCAAGAAATCAAGACAAGTAGTAGAGAGGGATATCAGACTCCTACTAAATCACAGTCTAAGAAGAATGCCCAAGATCCTACATCTACTGGTCAACAAGAGAAAGAGGTTATCAGTTTGAAAAATAATAATAAATCTCAATGGAAAATTAGAAAAAATAAAAGGGATTCTATTAAGAGGAAACAACAGAAGGAGCCTGAATTACGAGGCAACAACAATCAGATAATACGTAATCTCAATGTTCAGAACCAATAAAAAGCTACAAACAGAAATAAGGAACCAAAAAACATAATTGATTATGATGTACTACACTGAGAGGATTAATATGATGAAGACACTCAATCTATTGAGGATGAAGAGGAGGATGAGATGGGGAGGAACCTAGTGCCCATCTTATCTAAGCCTTTGGTTCCACATTTCAGAGTGTATTCCAGGAGGAAATACAACAGGTAGTGGGAAAACAGGGGATATCTCCAAGGGGTAGAGAAAAAGTTAAATAGAACATCAGGCAAATAGAACACAAGTACATCTTCTCTTTCTAGCACACCAAACACTAGGTCTAAAAGTAGAGGTTTTTAATGATTAAGACAGTATGCTGGAATGCAAGGAATATTAATAATCTTGGATCTCTAGAAAGACTTCAAAATCTCAAGAAAATCCATAATCTATCAATGAATGTTATTCTTGAACCCTTTGGTGATAAGTCTCATCTCAACAGTTATAGAATTAAGTTGAACATGGACAACACCCACGACAACTCTAATGGGAAGTTCTAGCTTTTTTGGACTACTAAAATGAGCTATAATATTTTGGAAACCTAAGATCAACACATCACCGGTATGGTACAACATGGGGAAATCAATGAAAAATTCATGCTCTCAATCATTTATGCTAAATGATAGGACTATATGAGGAGTACTTTGTGGAACAATCTTATTCATCTATCCAATATGAACACTCCTTGGTGTACTATTGGATATTTTCATTTAATCACTACCCATTAAGAACAACTTGGAGGCATCCCTTATAACATGAAAAAACCTTTGAGTTCAGAGTTGTCATTGAAACATGTGGTTTAATGGACTTAGGGCATACTGGTCAGAATTACACTACGTGCAATAACAGGGAAGCAGAAGCGAGAGTGTGGAAAGGATGGATAGGGCAACGGTTAATCGCAACTGGTTACAACAGATTTCTCAAACTACTATTTCCCATCTCCCTGCAGGAGTTCTGATCATTCCCCTTTGCTGATGGAAATTATTGTTAGAGAGAAACATCCTATTAAATATTTCATGTTCCTTCACTACTGGAGTAAACATGAAGAGTTTTTTAATATAGTAAACGCTTGTTGGGTTAGAGATGCTGAAGTAAATCCTATGAGAAAACTGCAACAAAAAATGAAGAGATTATTTGCTACTCTCAGCACTTGGTCCAAAACAATATTTGGGAACATTTTTAGAATTGGTATAGAACAGGAGGAAAGATTCAATGTGGCTGAGGAGGCATTGATTGCTAACAATTCTTAAGAAAATAGAGCCAACTTAGATCAGATTAATGATAAGTATTTCAAATACCTGAAATTTGAGGCTTCTATCCTTAAATAGAAGACTCAACTTCATTAGTTTAAGGAAAGTGACACTAACTCCAAATACTTTCATGCTATTATGAAACGAAGGAGGAGGAAATTATTCATTCACAAGGTTTGCAGAGACAATGATGAGTGGGTGGAAGGTTATAAAAATATAGCTAGTGCTGCCTGTGATCACTTCAAGCATATCTTTACAGGTACTGAACAACCAATAAATTAGGAAATCGTTCATCATATCCCAAGGATTGTTACTCCAGAGTAAAATATGATTCTCCAAAAGCTGCCTACTTAAGAATTGCAACAAGTAGTTTTTTTTATGAATCCCAACTCAGCTGCTGGTCCTGATGGGTATGGGCGGACACTCTTCCAAACTTCCTGGGACATTATCAAATAAGATTTCTTGGTTGTTGTCCATGCCTTCTTTTGTGGTTACTTCATGCCTAAATTCATTTCTCATACATGTTTTCTCCTACTCCCAAAAGGTGGACCATTCTAATAATTTTTCTGAGTTTAGAAAAATAAGTTTAGGTAACTTTACCAATAGAATCATCTCCAAGTTATTATGTCTCAATCTTGCCCCTATGTTTCCCAACCTTATCTCTAACAACCAAGCTAGTTTTGTTTGAGACATGAGTAAAATATCATGTGGGCACATTAGATCATTCATGGTATTAAAAAAATCTAGGAAGGTGACAATGTTCTGATCAAATTGGACATGGCAAAGGCCTATGATAGGGTGTGTTGGGCATTTACAAGTCTAGTCCTAAGACACATGGGGTTTGGGGAAATCTTTATTGACATGGTATGGAGGATAATGAGTAATAATTGCTACTCTATCATTGTTAATGGGAGTAGGCATGGTTTCTTTCACTGTACAAGAGGCCTCATAGAAGGTGATCCATTATCCCCAACCCTATTTATTTTAGGGGTGGAGGTGCTTTCTAGAATGATTAATCACCTCTATTATAATCAGAACTATCATGGATTCCAAATGGAAATCAGAGGACCTCAGATCAATCACCTGAGTTTTGCAAATAAAGTCATAATTTTCACTTCAAGGAGAAAAGTGTCACAAATCAAGGCTAGTCCCTAGATGAGACACAGCGTACTCAACCTCGAAGGGGTCTTATACAAGCCTCATAGCTCATTCATTTCATAGATAATAGAAATAGTGTGGAATTAAAACTTTTTTAATTAAAACCATACAATATAACATTCAAAAACCTTTAGACCCAAATGGAAGTCTATATCTCACATGGCCATCTTAAACACAATCTTGAAGAAAAGTAGGGGCACGGCCCTTTACAATAGAAATATAAAATAGTCTATCACATGAAAATGAAAGGAACTTCTAAACAATTGTCCTCGATCTATGAGGACATACCCAAAAACTCTTGGAGAACTCTAATGCAAGCTTCACTAGAGAGAATGCAATCACTTGCCGGAACCTACATTTGTAGTAAAAATAAGAGAAATATGGGTTAGCACACAAAAAATGTACCAAGTATGATGACCAAGCAAAAACATGTTTAACAAGGACATTTTGTTTGTAAGTCATGCTTTTATGCCATTTTGGTAAAACTTCATGAACATTGAATAAAAGAGGAATAATAAAAGTCACAACAAACATACAAGTCAATTTTCACATTTGAACAAAAATGAACATATAAACCTTTACCTTCACCTAAAGTGTTCACCTCAAGTAACCGTCATGCTATACCTTGTGCAATGTATGGATAGCGTCCCATACCACCATCCACACCAACGTACCACATTAAGGTCACCAAAAGTGAACGTACCATCCAACCTTTCCATCTTCAACAGTACTCACGCTCAAGAGATAAACATTACAAAAGTCATAACATAAAAAGGACCGTCACCTAAGACAACTCTAAGTCATACTTGTGCAATGTGCAAGTAGCATCTCATACTAGTACTCACACTAAGTGGTCCTTTGAAGTCATCATAAGCAAGGGAAATTCATATACAATAAGTTATGACAAGAAAGTAACTTATAATACAATCCAAGTATAACATGCATCTTTATATTTAAGAATTTAAGCATTTAATTCAACCTTCTTCATTAACTTCATTTAGGACACAATCATTCATTAATCATTAAGACTTGGAAAACTGACTATGACACCCTCAAAGCCTACTCGTGCAATGCATGGATGGCATCCCATAATACCACCCACACTTCATAGAACTCCTCAAGAAACCATAATGATCATCTCATATGATGATAATAAGCGTTTAACTGACATAGACCATGTTAGCTTGACATGGAATCTGGTTTCATGAAACCTCACACCGTAAGAGGTGGTCTACTTGCCAAAGGAAGACCGGTTAATCTAGATTATGTGGATCCACTAGGTAGGACCAATGAGAGCTCATAGTTTTGGGATATGAAAGATGTTCGTTGAAATCCGGCCTAACGTTGGGAAAACCTCCATCTTACCATACCCTCTCGGTACTTAGCCTACATTCCCATAGAGTAGTTTCATTTAAATTACATAAGTGTACGTAAAAGGGCCACCAACATTAGGCCTACCGACCCAAAGTACTTTACCCTTAAAAGGGCCACCACCAATTGGCCTACCGTTTGAAGGTTCATTAAGGATAGCTCATTGATTTCACCTAGAAAGAGCCACCGTCATTAGGTCTACCATTTCTAGGTTCATCATTTCACATAAGAAGGAGGCCACCACCATTAGGTCTATCTCTTCAAGGTTTAACATCACATCAGCACCTAGAATCCTCATGAAAGGCCACCAACATTAGCTCTACCAATCTTAGGTTTAGCTTATAATACTTCATCAATCATTCATTCATTCATTTATGAAAGGCTACCAACATTAGGTCTACCAATTCAAGACATTAAGTCAAGATACATTCATTATACAAGAAAATGATGGCTAAGCATACCAATTCAAGAGATCACATTCGACGTAGTTTTCATTTATCAAGAAGAGAGCACCAAAGTCTACCAATCCAAGATACAACATTACATTATAAAAGCCCTTCACATTCTATCATCATCATTCATGAGTGTTAATTAAGAGATAACATTCAATCCTAACACCATTAGCTTCTAAACATGGTTATGACTTATTCATTTAGATCACACACATGTTTCACATCATAATTATACATTAACCTCCACAAGTATGGTACAAGGAATATATCCATCAATTTAATACCATAATATACATAGTAAGTAAACACCTCCACCTTTCATGTGGATCAATAGATCAAGCACAATTTTACTTAAACATTTAATTAGGTCATAACTTTCCCTTTTAAGGCCATGAATTCACTTTCACCTACAAACATTTCATTAATAAAATTAGGAATGAAAAGTGATACAATTCAACAATTGAAATCAATTTAGGCATAATCCACCAACATTGATTCATGATCGACAAACCCACTTCATACAGGCACAATTTAGGAATTGAGAGAATGCATGGGTTCGTAGAGTATTTTCTTCATAAATCATCAATTAAACACTAATACATTCCTAATTTTTCATTAGAAACCATTTGAAAGCGTTTGAAAAAAGAACCCATGAGATTGAGTAATATCTAGGGTTTTTGAGAAAGTTGAAAACATTGAAATCTATTTTGAATGGACTCTAAGGGTGAAAGATACCGCTAAATGAAAGATCACCATACCTTAATAGAGGAATTCCACAAAAATCTACTCAATTAGTCTTCCTCTTCAAGCCATACGTCTCCTTCTTCTCTTGGTCTTCAATGGAGTTCTAGAGAGAAGATATTTGGAGAGGGAGGTGTTTTGATTTGGTGAAATTGAATAATGAATTCAAAAATAGGGTTTTAATACTCTCAAAATATCTTAATAACCCTAAAATAACCGTCCATACACTTAAACCAATTAATAAACAATTTACCAAATGACCCTCACCCTTGCCGAGTCAAAATTGAAAATTGCAACTGAGGACCACGCCCTAGACTCACGGACCGTGAGTCTAGTGACGGACCGTGCTGTTCGTATGTGGTCTTGGGATGCAGCTTTCCTCATGGGCGTCTGAACCACGGAGGCCATCCACGGAAAGTGGATGGACCTACAGGGTGTACCATTCCGTGGTTCTCGCAATTTGGCATGGTTCTTTGGGGTCTTAGGGTTAGACTTAGGGTTCTGCTCAAGGACACCTAGGGTGGTCCTTGGGGTGTCGTACCGTGACGTTTAACCCCTAAACCCTTCAACCATGGCTTGGGACAGTATCACACATTCTCAAACTTCACACCAAACTCAAACACACCAAAGTTAGGCTCTAGTTTAACTTATTTGTTTTACGAGTCGTTACATTATCCCCCACTTAGGAAGATTCATACTCGAATGACACTTTAAACACATTAACGGTTAACGACTCAAAACTAGCAACTCACAATCATGACACATCAATATAAATGCACAAACATAGGAGCACACATCAACTCCATATCAATAAGCTCAGTGCAATAAAAAGAAGTAGGAAATACCTCTACCAACTCATTATGAACCAAACCATCTCATTTCTCGTTTCATTGGAGGAAATTTCTTCTCCAAATCACATCATGCTCATCATAACATCAATAGGCACATTATGCAACTCTTTCAAGAACCCATTTAAGCAGGCTCAACAAGTCAACTCATGAAGTATTTAGGAAACTCATCATAGATGCATATCAACATGAGGAACATAATTTTGAAAACTCATTTTCTCATATGAACATAAATTTCATCAAGACATGCCTAACATAAGGAGACCATGGAAACAGAATATCACACATGACTCCAAAACATGAAACAACCTACACGGAACTCTTGGTCTCAAGCTTGAATAGGAATAAAAGGAAATAGATAAGGTTATCGACACTCTCAACAACCTTACTATTGAAAATACCATCCCCCACTTAGGAGATAACCCAACTAAGGCTAACATAAAAATAACATAGGAACCTAATCTCAACAAAAAATAACTATAACTTACCGGTACCTTCATCCGGATTAGCTCCTTTGCCCACTTTGCCTTGAGGTGCATAGAAACAGTTCTTCTTTGGAGCGTTGGAATCTGGCCATTGAGAGAAGCTTATTTGGCTTCCCTTCCACTAGCCGTAAGAGTAGGACAAACTTTCACTTGGTGATCAAGCTTTTCACATCCATAGCACCTACTAGTACCGGCTAGACGCTTCCCATGATGCTTCTTCCCACAATTGTGACAAGTAGGTTTAGCAAATAGAGGTCCACTACCTCTCTCTTGGTTACCCTTGGAAGCACTTGAAGAATCTTGGTTTGGAGTTCTCTTTTTGAACCTGGGTTGACCGTGATCATCGGATCTACCCCTCTTCAAATACCTATTCATCCTCTTAAGTTTGGACTCCTCAATAGATTGAGCATACACCGTAAGCCTAGATATGTTCATGTCATCATGGATCATTGTCGTATGGCACTCTTTATTGACTAGGTTTGATACTGTCACGACCCAAGAGCACCCCCTAGTCATAACACTGCGTACTCGACCCTGAAGGGGTCTAATACAAGCCTCATAGTATTCTTGAACATAAGAACATAGGAAAATTGAGATTAATTTAAAACTTTCCTTTACAATTGAAAAGACTTTCATTAAAAGTAAGCGGAAGTCTTTCTAGACATTGTACACTATGTCTCAAACCATCTAATACTTTGAATACAACATTGGGACTTAACCCATACAACAACTTTATCAAAACTAAAGACATAAAAGGAACATAATGGGTGTCCTCAGAACTATGAGGACTCATTAAGTCTTCATATTCCAGCACCTTAGAAGCCTATCCATCAAGCATAGAACACCAACATCTCCAAAGCCTACACTTTGGTAAAAAGGGAAGAGAATGTGGTTCGTATATTTGATGTACTAAGTATGATAACCATGCAAAAACATGTTTTAAAAAGGACATTAGAGTTGAAAGTCATACTTTTATGCCATTTTTGTAACATTCATGAACATTTATACAAGAGGCATAATAGAAGTCACACCCAACATACAAAGTCACATAATTCACATTTGAAAACCTTTACCTTCACCTTGACCCTCCACCTCAAGTAACCCTCAAGCTATACCTTGTGCAATATATAGATAGCGTCCCATACCACTACCCACACTAAGGTACCACCTTAAGATCACCATAAGTGAACTTACCATTCATCCTCTACTCCTTTACACAATAAAACAGTTAAAAGACATAAACATTACATGAATCACATAATCACATAAAGACCAACATCTAAGACAACTCTAAGTCAAAATTGTGCAATGTGCAAGTAGCATCCCATACTACTACTTCCACTATGGGGTCATTTGGTTGAGAACTTGTTATCCCAGGATTAACTATCGGGATAACTAATCCCACCATGTATATGGGATAACTTATCCCATCACTATGCTATCAATGGTGGGATAAGTTATCCCAAACATGTCAAGCAAACAAGAAATCAAAATTTTATCCCAAGACTTTTTTCTTTATCCCAGGACTATTTATTCTTGTCCCTCACACCAAACGAGCCCTAAGTAGTCATTTGAAGACACCATAGACAAGGTACATCAAGATACAATAATCCATGACAAGGAAGTAACTCATAATACATTCCAAGTATAGCATGTATCTTTTAATTCAAGCTTATAAGAGTCAACATTACACAATAACATCATTTAGAGGACTTTCATTCATTATACATTAGATAATTATTCTCATTAACTTCTTCCTACAAGGACATTCAAACAATAGTCATTAAGACTTAGAGAACTAACTATGGCCCTCTCAAAGCCTACTCATGCAATGCATGGATAGCATCACATACTACTACCTACACTTCGTAGAACTCATCAAGAAACCATAATGCACATCTCACATGATGGGAATAAGCATTTAAATGATATAGACCATCCAAGTTACACATTAAATCTGGTGTTCTACACCCACAGCGAAAAGAGGTGGTCTCCTTGCCTAAGGAAAACCGGTAAGATTGATATACCATTAGTTTACGGTATTTCTAATACATTTCACTTACAAGTTGTATGTGTCTAGGGCCTTTTTGTACTGGTTTTTATGTGTTATTATCATATTTTGCAGGAAAGATGTTCAGGCACGGAAATATAGAGACAGCTGAAAGAAATGCAGAAAAAGGGCATTCACGAAGGTTATCTACCGACCGAAGGTCCATTGACGGTTCGTAGGTGATGACCGTAGATCAGCAGGCAAGGTATGGAAGACAAATCAGGGAAATCTGACCAAGTGTGGAACCAAAGTGGCCATTGACGATCCGTATATTGATCTACGAACCGTACTGTTGATCCGTAGATTGATACTGCGAGTGTTCCAGTACCTGATTTTTGAAGAGTCTAAGTGTGGAGCTACGGAGGGGAGCGACGGATCGTAGATCGATCTACGGTCCGTACTGCAAGTCTGTCATTTGCTTCGGAGAAGCTGATTGTTGGAAGCTGAAATATTTTCTAAGTCCTGGCAGATGGAAAGGACTTACGGACCGTATATCCATTGACGGTCCGTAAGTCAGTCTCGTGGAGTGAAGACGCGTGCCTGAACAAACTTTCCTTAATTTGCTTCCCTTTTAATTTATGTTTTTATTTTCTATAAATAGGGCATGTAAACCTCGTTTTTGGGGGCCAGACATTATTATTCTAGTTTTACTTGGTGACTTTGGAGATTAAGTTGCAACCCTAGCAATTATTGATTTTCTAAGTTCGTTTTGTTGATTTTGGCTTAGCAATTCAAGTTGAATTTCTGTGTTTATTATTCTCTTTACGTCAGTTCATGATTTCGTCATCTAACATTATGAATTGTGTTCTTGCTATTATGGGTAACTAAACTTCACAACTAGGGTTGTGGGATCCATGAGCGATTAACAAAGTATGAATAGTAAATAAGTAATTCTTGAATAGTGTTTTGCATGCATTGATAATTCTTTCATTTAGAAGTCTTTTTAACGAGTGCACGTGTTAGAACTAACCTTGTTGCTACTTGCCGGACCAAGGAGGTA
>JAJOOH010000607.1:0-49078 GCA_029582605.1 Solanum gracilifrons
GTTGTACTTCCTTTTTTGCTTGTTGTTTTATTTTTTCAATTTTCGTTTTTCTATCTATTTCTTCATTTTCTTTTGTTATTCTTATCATAGCAGTTAAACTATCTTCTAGTTTTACCGTTTCTTTTTCTAACATTAAACTTAGATTGCCACCTATTTTCTTATATCTTCTTCCTAGATTAGAAAATATTATCTTTATTTTTAATCTGTCATAGTTTTCATATGTTTTTTCGTCTATGGCATATTCTTCCTTATTCATTTATAGATTGCGTTGAAGTTTATATTCTAAACTTTCTATCTGTATCTGTAGATATAAAATAATTTTTCTTTGTGCTATTATAGATTTTTTACAAGTTCCTGCGAATATATTACTGTTAAGTCTATTTTGCCTATGTTCTAATTCTTGTCTTTTTGCTATAATTATTTCAGTAAGTTTTTGTCTATATTAGTTATCCTCGTCATTCATTGTATTAATTGATCTAATTTGTTGTTATCAGTTTTTGTGATATTGAGTTGTTTGTATTCCGGATATAATCTGTTTAATTTTCTTCTTATTTTTCTTAACTTTCTGCTAGTATTTTTCTTACATTTCTAGGCCATATAGTCTCAGGAGAAGGTATCCAAGTTGATCCTAAGAAGACTGATGCAATTTAAAACTGTACTAGGCCACTTTCTGCCTCAGATACTATGAGTTTCATAGGTTTAACCGGTTACTATAGATGGTTTGTGGAAGTATTTTCCTCTATTGCTTCTCCTTTGACTACCTTGACTCAAAAGAAAGTGAAATTTTAGTGGTCCAAAGCTCGTGAGAAGAGTTTTCAGGAGTTGAATACTCGACTTACTTCAGCCCTAGTTTTGACTTTATCGGAAGGTTCAGATGGTTCCGTTTTGTATTGTGATTCCTCCAAAATTGGTTTTTGTTGTGTGTTGATGCAAAATGATAAGGTCATAGCTTATGCTTCTATGCACCATGTCACGTCTAGTGTGAAGTCTTGGGTTGTGACACTCGTAATGTATACTTCATTTAAGTTATATAAAATAATTTGGGTGTATCAGAATATATAGTTAATGTATAGTCAGTTTATGATTTATGTAAGTAAGTTATATTCAACATTTTGAATATATCATAATAATGTATAATGAGTGTTTCATGATTTATTTGGTTTAGATAATTATGGAGTAGTATTTTTTTTTTTTGGAAAAATAATAAATGGTGTTGGCTCGAAAAAAGAAAAAAGGAAAATGAATACAAAAAATTGGGCCACGCTGGGTTTATTGGTAGGGAAGAGAAAGGGTTGCGTGTAGAAAAAAGCGTGTGGTTTGTGATAGTAGTTCCAACTAGAAGTGAAAAAGAGATACAGGCCAAGCCCTTCCACACATGCACTGTTTACGTCTCTCTGCACTCTCTCTCTCTGCCTACTTGCAGTGTCCATCTATCTATTTCTATTTGACAAGGAAGGAAGAAACCCATTTGGTTCAATTGCATTTACAGTACAGTATGTTCTCTGTTACTATTTCTTATTCAGATTTAACACTTTGATGAATAGCTTGTAGTATATGAAGAGAATTGCAGTTTCTACTAGTAAAATATTCATTCATGCTGTTTATAAACTACTCCATTCTCATTCTTATTCTCTATAAGCAAGACTACCCAACAAATTGGATTCTAGGGAATTTTTTTTAATCTTCCAATTATGCTTACTTGTAATCTCTAATTGATAATTATATACCAGTGGTGACTGGGCTTTCTGGGTTTCCAATTTTAAGTTATTTTTAATTGCAATTCTGGGTTTCCTTCGAGAGGTTGAATTTTGTTATATTTGAATGGACAGCAACCAGGTTTGACAGTATTTTTTTTTTCTATTTTTCAGATTCAACTTTACTACTCTGGCATTTTTGTTTTCAATCTCAAGGAGGTGCTGCTAATGAGTTAGGAGAAAATTTTGTTCGATTATTTGAAAGTAAAAAGTTTGTGATGAATTATTTGGTAGTTTTGGGGTGTGGGTTTGTCTCGGTTTGGTGTTTATAGTTATGGGCTGTGTTTATTCAAGAGCTTGTATTGGGGAGATTTGTGCACCAAGGAATGTGGGTGCTAAAGAGCCTAAAAATGTGAAACCTGCTGAAATTGCTATATTTTCACCTGCTTCATCAAAAACTACTGAATTTAAATCTCGTACATAAATCCTTCTTGTCAATTGAAGCATTTGTTGCAATTGATTTTCTTCCACGCTTATGTTATTATCATTAACTGAGATAAGACGATATGATGGTGGTGGTGATAGTAGTTGTTGATTTGTATGCACACCTCTATCATCATCGTTACCTCTAATAAAACGAGCATTATATGGGCATGATGGTGGTGGTGCCATCGATGTCGGTAGCAGCAATGATTCCTGTTGATTTACAAGCACATATGTATTACTATTATAATCTCTAAACCATTGGGGACAAAATAACGGTGGTGGTGATACTGATTGTGAATTAATTTTTTTGTCTTTCAAAGTTCTTACATGTTGGACTGATTCTGAAGGTCTTGGTAATGGTTCACTTAGGTTGTTTGAACCTTCTACAACGTCTACCTTCATTTCATCGTCTGAATGAAAATTAACATGAATCATGAATTTTTGATAACCACGAACAGTCCCCCTACATATAGGACACTCAATCAGTTCTAGATGAGTCGACATCCGGAAAAAATAAAATAAAAAAGAAAATAATATAAAAAATTGTTAATATTTAAGGTCAAAGAACATAAAAATTTTACCCAAAAGAGGAAAACTTCACCTATTTTATTTTTCCAGAACGAAGAGATAAAACTGAATTGTTCATCTAAATTGTGGAGACTATATAAAGATTTTATAGGCTGGAGGCTCAAACCTGTATAGTTACATCTATTAATAAGTTTGTTGAAGTGACAACTTTACAATCAAATATGAAAGTTATTGTTATTGTTTTCTTATTAAAGATACTATTATCCTTTGGTTATTACAGATATTCTCCAATTATTCATATTAGTTTACTTATCAAAAGAAATCTAAACATTTCGATAATATTTTCTTCCTTTATTGAATTTTCGTTTTTCAAAAGAAAATTAGCATTAACAAACTAAAATTATTTTTTTCATAAAAATTTCTTCTATTTATTTCTATTTCACTATTTTTCCTAGTTCCTACCGTTTTTCTTTTTATCATTTATGTAGAAACAATCAGTCAAAATAATTAATTATTAGCTAATAAATAAAACTTGACTTCTGAGTTCTAAAATATTTGTTTGTATAATATTTAACGTGCTTCTAATTTTTTTGTGTTAATTACCAAACAACAATAAAAATAATATATCATGATTCAATAGAATGTACCTTTTTTTCTTTTTCCTTTTACAAAGGTGTACCTTTCAATCTATATAAATTTCGAATTAGTATATCACAATAGTTTCACAGTAAATACTTATGTCCAGTCATTTAATATTCCTCCAATAAGAGATATTTGAAAATTATAACAATATTGTAAGTTTTTTAATTCTTGAAAATGTACCTATCAAATTAAATGAAATTGTGATATACTAAAAAAGTCATCTTACTCCACTACACTAGTATCCCGAATGTGTGCTAAGTAAGTGAAACACTCCTTCTCTACCATTCTCCTTGCTCTAAAAATGATATCACACTTTTATATGCATAATTAAATGTACCCTTCCACACCAAACGAGGAAAAGTAGGCATAACCAAAGTAACAGTCTTAGCATACAATCCAAAATTGTATGATAAAGAGATAATCAATTCATACCTAAAATCACATCAAAATCCACCATATCAATAATGATAAGGTCCACCCATGTATCATACTCCAACAAAATCATAACACTATATCAATACACTACTAATAAATCATATACATGAGTAAAAATATATATAGGCACTACCAAGGAATCACACATCATATTCAGGTATAGCAAAATATGCAGATACGTAAGATCAAATAGATACTGAATTAAATAAAATAAAAGTCTGTCAATAAAAAAACAAAATAGTACATCTGATAACTGCAACAACAATTAGGTCAAGAAGGCGATAAGGGGCGTCAGTTGGCAAACCGCAGAGTCACTCGACGAGCTCGACTAAGCTCGCCGAATGGCCCAACGTGCTAGATTTTCACCCAAAAATTCCATTCTCAATGCACAACCTACTAAAATTAATTTCAAACATAATTTTATGCAATTCTAGCCTACCCACTACGCAAACTTAAGCCGGGGTACTCAGACTTTCCCCAATCGATTCAAATTCAATCAAATAATGACTTAACCCTTAAGAATGGTGTCACCCAATCCATCATTGGGAAAATTCAAGTGGTTTGGTTGAAATCGGGTTATTCAAACGTCACCCACACAAAACCTAACTTGCAAACCCGCATTTCACGCAAATTTAACACGAAATTCAAACTAATTTAGGCTAAATAATATATCGGGCAAGATTGACTTCAATTTACAATTCTACAAGCAATTAGGCATATAATCAAGGAACACAATAGATCCATTAACTACTCATAAGCATGCTCAGTAAAAATAATGAAATTAAAGCTAATTCGGAGAACCAACCTCAATTGAAGATAAAACACACTAAAGCAAAAAGACACGGATGAATAATACACCAAATTCCGACCACACGAGGACACCCACAAAAATCTAAGTAAAAACTATGATCTAAAATTTGATTGTAAGACTGCAAGAGTCAAAACGTTCAAAGTAAGCAAAAGATTTGAATTTAAAACAATTGAAAGACTGTAACACCCCGGAAAAATGATAGGTCAAACTAGAGCCTAAACGTAAGGTTAAGAATCATAAAATGACTCCCCGAATTTTAGTAAGTCATTTAAGGTTGAAATGAGGTTTATTGAGCCAAGACCAAGGGGCTAGTGACAAGGCCAAGAGGCCAAGCCAAGGCCAAAGGCCAAGGCTACCCCTAGCTAGGAGCACACTACCCCACCTTCACAAGGGGGACCACGATTCTTGGTCCACTCCACAGCTCGTGAGGGTGGTCGTGAAACCTCATTGGCCATGAAAATATGGCCACCATTTTCCCTAGCTACTGCTTCAACTTCCACGACCCGCGGTCATGTCCACGACCATGGGAGGTGCTCGTGGATTTGCCTTAGGCAATGAGCAAAGGACCCCAAGTGGTGAGGCTACTGCCTCAAGGACCACGAGAGGGACCACGGCTCGTGGTCTTGACCACAACTCGTGGTCTTGACCACAGTTCGTGGAGCCCCTCGTGGTGATGCCTTGGGCACATGCACCTCATGGCACCAAAAGGTAGATACTGCCCCACCCTTCACGAGGGGGACCATGGGTCGTGGTCCACACCACGGCTCATGAAGGTGGGTCGTGGTCCCTGACGGGGGGCACTTAAATGAGGGTCCTTTGGGTCATTACCTTTTTAGTCCAATTAAAGTGGGGGTGTTTCGGGTATTTTTAGGAGAAGTATATATATATTGTTTTTAAGTCAAAATTCACAAGACTTGGTCATTATTCACAAACACCCAATTGAAAAAAAAAAAAACATCCTCTCTCAATATTTCTCTCTCTAAACCCAAGGAAAAAGAAGAAACCATTGGAGCTATTGTTTGTAGAGTCTCAAGGTTCTTCCCCAAATTTCTTGGAGATTCTTAATTGAGGTATGAATGCTTTTCATCCTTAGGTAGCTATCACCCAAGGAGCTCCTTCAAATTATGTTTTCAAGACTCCAAATCCCTCAAACCTAGGGTTTTCAATCTCTAACATGAGTCTTCTTCCAAAACATTCTCCATTGTTTAATTATGGTTTACGTTGGTTGATTATGATTATTTATGATTGGAATGTTGGAGTATTGATGTTTTATGATGAAAATCTACCTTGGACCCTTGATTTCCCCTTCTTCCTAAGTTGTGAACTATATATCGCTTGATTGATGATGAGATCTTGACAATTGATTATGTTTATATTATTTAAGTTGTTGAATCATGATATCCCTCTATCTAAGGTGATAATCCTTGAAGTTAGGGTTGATCTTGATTCCTAGCCTTGAAGGGCAATAACTAGGGTTTATATATGTTGATGAAGATTATATATGAGTTCATGATTTACTTATATAGTGATGTCCTATGACTTGTGTAATTGTGGTATTAATGTAACATCCTTCTTCCCTATACCATTACACTTGATTATGCATGAAGTATGTATGTATGTTTATTATAAGCTTGTTGTGTTGATTGAAAGGCCATGCTCATGAACACACTGTTGGTAAGATGTGAAAGGTTTACTCACATATTGGTGGTTCTAAGGGTGAAAGGACATTCTCACCAAATGAATCTTTGAGCTCTTATGATATTATGATGTCTTGAATGCCTAGTGCATTCCCTTATGAATATGAATCTAAGTAAAGACTTAACATAACTTTTAAAGGGAATTATGCTTAGCACCGAGTGGATATGAAAATGAGATGGATGCTTTTACGTTTAGCAAGTCCGGCTTCCGGATGTTGTCTGATGGAATGGAAACCTTTTGCGCTAGTAGTCCGAGTTTCTAGTAACAAACCCCATATCCCATCGTTATTTCCCACATAGGTCTTTAGCTAGTGGATTCACCTGAAAGCTATTATGAAAGTTCTACCTTAGGCAAGTAGGACACCTCTTTTCGGTGTGGGGGTAGAACATCGGATTCCATGTAGCTCACATGGTCTATGTCGGTTAAGGCTAAACTTCCCTATATGATATGAATACGAACTGTGATAAAAACATCGACTTTAATTATGACTTCTTGCGAGGTACTACTTAGTATGAGTGAGGGTATGACACTTCACTTATGCATTGCACAAGTAGGCTTTAAGAGGAGTTATGGTGAGGTTCTTTTATATTATGATGACTTATGGATTATGAATGAAAGGTATGCATGAATGTTAAGGTTGACTTTACTTGTTACAAGCTATTACATGAATGACTCCTTAGTTATGTATGTTCGTTTTGGATGAGGAAAAAGTAAGATATATATGTTGTTGGTAGACTAAATGTGATACTTAACATTTGGTAGGGTTATGGGATCTTACCTTTGCGTTTTACTAGTATGGCTTTGGATTGCTTATATGTTGGATTGGCCTATGTTTCTTCACAAATGTGCATTATGGCTTTTAAACTTGATAAAGGCATGATTTCAACTAAATGTCCCTTTTATGCATGTTTTAAGAATTTTTGTGCATGGCTTCTATACTTAGTACACTAATTGTGCTAACCCATATTTTCTACATTCTATGAGTGTAGGTTCCAGCCGTTGATACACACTTCTCCTTTCAAGTGAAGCTTGGGTTGACTATTCCCTAAGTTTGGTGAGTCCTTAAGTTCGAGGATGAATTATTCAAATCTAGTTTTATTGTGCTTTCATATTTTGAGACTTTATTGATGTAAAGGGCTTTTGACCCTATTTGTACTCTATATTGTACTAGATGGTGATTGAGCAATGTCTAGATTCTTATTTTCGTTTATGAAAAAGAAGTTGACTTCAATTGTAAAAGTTTTAAATTTTTCCGCAATTATTCTATGTCTTTATGTTATGATTATGCTAAGGGCTTGTATGAAACCCCTTCGGGGTCAAGTACGCCATGTTACTCCTAGGGGGTAACCCCGGGTCGTGACAAACTTGGTAATCAGAGCACAAGGTTATATAATGATTCTAGGATGATGTCTCATGAACCACGTCTAGTAGAGTCTTGTTCATAAGTGTGAAACGCGCCACACTTATGAATGAAAGGCTATAAGATTTATAGGAACTTTCACTTCTTTCATTACTCCTTAGTCGTGCCTTAGAGTTTTAACTCTATGAAGTCCTTTTCCTAACCCTTTTCTTGTGCATATAGGAATATGACTACAAGAAGGGCAGCCGCAAGAAGAGTGGAAGATGAGATTGTTAATGAGGGAGTTCCTCCCCAAGGTCCTCAAGGGCCTCAAGTTCCTCAAACTCCTAATGATGAAGGAGCTATGAACAATGTGGAGATAAGGATGGATCTCCAAACATTGACTCATGCTTTAACAACTCAAGCCACTAGGGATGCTAGAGTTCAAGTGAACCCCAATACAAGTACAACCGCTTCAAGGATAAGGGATTTCACAAGTATAAATCCCCCTACATTCTATGGATCCAAAGTGGATGAAGACCCACAAGGTTTTATTGATGAAGTGTTCAATGTGTTTGATGTTATGGGTGTGTCTCCACAAGAGAAGGTGGAACTGGCCTCCTACCAATTGAAAGATGTGGCTCAAGTATGGTATGAGCAATGGAAGGATGAGAGAACTGTGAGAGCGGGCCCAGTTGATTGGGGAGTGTTCAAGTCGGTCTTTCTTGATAGGTTTTCCTCCCTAGAGTTGAGGGAGAGAAAGACGCAAGAATTCATCAGCCTTCGCCAAAGAGGTTTGAGTGTGAAGGAGTATAGCCTTAAGTTCACCCAATTGTTTAAATATGCTCCAACCTTAATGGTGGACTCTAGGGACAAGATGAACAAATTTGTTTTGGGGATATCCGACTTGGTAGTAAATGAATGTCGTTTGGCAATGCTCATCCCAAGTATGAATATTTCATGTCTCATGGTTCATGCCGAGCAAATTGAGGAACAAAAGCTCAAGCAAGTGAATAGAGAAGTAAAAAGGGCAAGGACCGATGATGGGAATTCTTCCAAGGGTAAATTTGAGGTTCAAGGTAAACCAAGGTTCAAGAAGAGCTTTTCCAACCAAGGCTAATCTAGCACTCCAAGGGTCAACAAAGATAGGGTGTCTAACCCTAAGCCACAAGGAGGTAATAGTGGTAGCTCTTATGTTGAAAGGCCTAGTTGTGCAAAGTGCAGCAAAAAACATGATGTCAAGTGCTTAGTTGGCACGGATGGTTGCTTTAGCTGTGGGAAGAGCAGTCATATGAAGAGAGATTGTCCCATTCTAAAGGTTCAAGAGAGAGAGGGCAAGCAAGTCCCTCCTAGTGGCTCAAATTCCGATTCTCCCAAGAAGAACTGCTTCTATGCTCTTCAATCCCGAGGTAACCAAGAGAGCTCCCCAGATGTTGTTACGAGTATGTTGCAAGTTTTTTACATTGATTTTTATGCATTATTAGACTCCGGTGCCACCTTGTCATTTGTTACACCTTTTGTGGCTATGAAATTTGAAATGCTCCCCGAAGAGTTACTAGAACCTTTTCAGTGTCTACCCATGTTGGTGACTCGGTAGTGGCACAAAGAGTCTATAGGAGTTGTCCTATTTCTTTGTCTCATAAAGTCACTTTGGTTGATTTGGTAGAATTAGACATGCTTGATTTTGATGTAATTTTGGGCATGGATTGGTTGCATGCATGCTATGCTTCAATAGATTGTAGGACCCGTGTGGTCAAATTTCAATTTCCAAAAGAGCCAATTTTAGAGTGGAAAGGGGAGAATTCTATTCCTAGAAGTCAATTTGTTTCATGTCTAAAAGATAGGAAAATGATCTTCAAGAGGTGCATGTATCATATTGTTAGGGTTATGTTAAGTCCAAGGTCCCTTCTTTAGAGTCGATCCCCGTGGTGAGTGAGTTTTCGGAAGTCTTTCCTGATGACTTGTTCGGCATTCCTCCCGAACGGTAAATAGACTTTAGCATTGATCTTTTGCCGAATACACAACCCATATCTATCCCTCCCAATAGAATGGCTTCGGCCGAATTGAAAGAGTTGAAGGAGCAACTCAATGACTTATTAGACAAGGATTTTATTCAACCAAGCACATTTCCATGGGGTGATCCGGTATTGTTTGTGAAGAAGAAATATGGGTCCCTTATGATGTGTATTGATTACCGACAATTGAACAAGGTCACTATAAAGAATAAGTATCCTTTTCCTAGGATTGACGATTTGTTTGACCAACTCCAATGGGCTAACTTTTTCTCCAAAATAGATCTTCGTTCAGGTTACTATCAACTAAGGGTAAGAGGATGTGGCATTCCCAAGATGGACTTTAGGACCTGGTACGGTCACTACGAATTTGTGGTTATGTCTTTTGGGTTAACAAATACCCCGGTGGCATTCATGGACATAATGAATAGGGTATTTAGGCAATATCTTGATTCATTTGTGATCGTTTTTATTGACGATATTTTGATCTATTTGAGAAGTGAGGGTGAACATATGGATCATTTGAGTATTGTATTGAAAGTCCTTAAAAACCACCAATTGTATGCAAAGTTTAGCAAGTGTGAGTTTTGACTTAGATTGGTTGCCTTCCTTGGTCATATTGTGTTAGGTATGGGTATTGAGGTAGATCCTAAGAAGACAGATGTGGTCAAGTGTTGGCCTAGACGTCTATCTCCTATCGATATTAGAAGCTTCTTGGGTTTGGCCGGTTACTATAGGAGGTTTGTTGAGGGTTTTTCCTCCATTGCTTCTCCGTTGACGGCTTTGACTAAAAAGAAAGCTAAGTTAGTGTGGTCGGAGGCTTGTGAGAAAAGCTTCCAAGAATTGAAAGGTAGACTTACATCTGCTCCGGTGTTGACCTTACCGGAGGTACTGATGGGTTTGTGGTGTATTGTGATGCTTCTCGAGTGGGTTTGGGATGTGTCCTTATGCAATGTGGTAAAGTGATTGCCTATGCTTCAAGGCAACTCAAGGTCCATGAGAAGAATTATCCAACTCATGACCTTGAATTAGCGGCAGTTGTGTTCGCTTTGAAAATATGGAGACATTACTTATATGGGGTCCATGTAGATGTGTTTACCGACCACAAGAGTCTTCAATATGTGTTTAGCCAAAAAGACTTGAACCTCCGACAAAGAAGGTGGTTAGAGATTTTAAAGGATTATGACTTGAGTGTCCTTTACCACCCCGGTAAAGCTAATGTAGTTGCGAATGCCCTGAGTCAATTGTCCATGGGTAGTGTGGCTCATGTAAAAGAAGAGAAAAAAGAATTGGTTCGTGATGTGCATAGGTTGGCTCGGTTGGGTGTCCAACTAGTGGATTCCACCAAGGGTAGAGTTATGGTCCATCATAGTTCTGAATCGTCCTTTGTGGTTGATGTGAAGTCTAAACAACACCTTGATCCCAAATTGATGAAATTGAAAGAATCGGTTCTCAATAAGTCCGTTGAGGCTTTCTCCCAAGGGGGATATGGGGTGCTTAGGTACCAAGGTAGATTATGTGTTCCGAATGTTGATGGCTTAAGGGAGAAAATTTTAGAATAGGCTCATGGTTCGCGGTATTTTATTCATCCTGGAGCCACCAAGATGTATTGTGACCTATGGGAAGTCTACTGGTGGAATGGTATGAAGAAGGATATAGCGGGTGGGTTTTATAGCCAAGTGTCCGAACTGCCAACAACTAAAGGCCGAGCATCAAAGGCCCGGAGGGTTGTCCCAACAAATAGATATTCCCTCTTGGAAGTGGGAGGATATGAATATGGATTTTATTGTGGGTTTGCCTCGTACTCGAAGGCAATATGATTCTATTTGGGTCATTGTTGATAGGATGACAAAATCAGCCCACTTTATTCCCATCAATACTTCATTTTCGACGGAAGACTATGCCATGTTGTACATCAATGAGATAGTGAAGTTGCATGGGGTCCCCTCATCTATCATTTCGGATCGGGGTACTCAATTTACTTCACATTTTTGGAAGGCATTCCAAAAAGGACTTGGTACCAATGTTAAACTTAGTACCGCTTTCCACCCTCAAACGGATGATCAAGCGGAACGCACCATTCAAACCTTAGAGGACATGTTGAGGGAATGTGTGATAGATTTCAAGGGTAGTTGGGATGACCATCTCCCAATTATTGAGTTTGCCTATAACAATAGTTACCACTCAAGCATTGTCATGGTTCCGTTTGAAGCCTTTTATGGTAGGAGGTGTAAATCTCCGGTTGGTTGGTTTGAAGTAGGTGAATTTGCTCTAATTGGTCCTGAACTAGTTTATGAGGCCATTAAAAAAGTTTGACTCATTAGAGAGAGATTGAAGATGGCCCAAAGTCAGCAAAAGTCATATACCAATGAAAGAGGGACCTAAAATTTGAGATTGGGGATTGGGTCTACTTGAAAATTTCACCTATGAAATGTGTGATGAGGTTTGGTAAGAAGGGGAAGCTTAGTCCCCGATATGTGGGCCCTTATCAAATTTTGAAGCATATAGGGAAAGTTGCCTATGAATTAGACTTAATTAGACTTGCCAAATGAATTGGCTCCCATTCACCCGGTACTCCATGTTTCTATGCTTAAGAAGTGCATTGGTGATCCGGTATCCATCATTCCTTTAGAAGGCTTGGGAGTTGATGAAAGTCTCTCCTATGAAAAGATTTCGTTAGAAATTCTAGACCGACAAGTTAAGAGGTTAAGAAATAAAGAGGTAGCTTCCGTTAAGGTTTTATGGAGGAATCACTCAGTTAAGGGTGCTAAGTGGGAGGCTGAGGCCGATATGAAGTCCCGCTATCCTCATCTTTTTCCTTCTACTCCTATCCAAACTTGAGGTAAGTAGTTTTCTTGAGTTGATGTTTTGGAAGTCATATGTGCTATAAGTGTTCTTTGTGATTTCTTTATGATATGGATGTTATTGTGAGAATTCATATTTAGCATAAATTAAGTTTTCATGATTTATATGTTCCTCATGTTGAATTGCATTTTAGTATGATGATTGCATATTTGACCCATGAGGTGATTATTGAACATGCTTAGTTATGTCCATGATGAACATGTTTAGTTATGCTTTTGATGAAAGAGCATATTGGCTCCATATGGTTGTGTTGAGCTTGCTTTGACTTGGAGAAGGTAGTTCCTCCCATATTGATAGTAAGTGATGAGTTTTGTGCATATTGGGTTGTGGATGTAGTTCCTACCTCCTTGTGTTGCATGGTTATGTATTAAGAATGGAGTTGATGTTTCCTCCTTTGCATTGTGCATTATTCTTATGTTTCAAGCTTGTTGGGCTGCTAGTCTTGAGTCTTTAATTCCGTTAAGGTGTCTAGATCGTCATTCGAGGACGAATGTTCCCAAGGGGGAGATAATGTAACACCCTGGAAAAATGGTAGGTTAAACTAGAGCCTAAACGTAAGGTTAAGAATCGTAAAATGACTCCCCGAATTTTAGTAAGTCATTTAGGGTTGAAATGAGATTTATTGAGTCAAGACCAAGTTGCAAGTGCCAAGGCCAAAGGCCAAGGCTACCCTAGCTAGGAACACACTGCCCCACCTTTACGAGGGGTACCACGAGTCGTGGTCCACTACACGGATCGTTAAGGTGGTCGTGAAACCTCCTTGGCCAGGAAAATGTGGCCACCATTTTCCCTAGCTACTGCCTCAACTTTCACGGCCATCACCACTGCCAGTGGTCATGACCACAACAATGGGAGGTGCTTGTGGAGTTGCCTTAGGCAATGAGCAAAGGGCCCCATGTGGTGAGGCTACTGCCTTAAGGACCACGAGAGGGACCACGGCTCGTGGAGCCCCTCGTGGTGATGCCTTGGGAACATGCGCCTCTTGCCACCAAAAGGTAGCTGCTACCTCAACCTTCACAAGGGGGACCATGGGTCGTTGTCCACACCACGGCTCGTGAAGGTGGGTCGTGGTCCCTGATGGGGGGCACTTAAATGAGGGTCCTTTCCTTTTTAATTCAATTAAAGTTGGGGTGTTTTGGGTATTTTTAGGGGAAGTATATATATTGTTTTTAAGTCAAAATTCACAAGATTTGGTCATTATTCACACACACCCAATTGAAAAAACAAACATCCTCATCTCCCAATATTTCTCTCTCTAAACCCAAGGAGGAAGAAGAAACCATTGAAGCTAGGGTTTGTAGATTATCAAGGTTCTTCCCCAAATTTCTTGGAGATTCTTAATTGAGGTATGGATGCTTTTCATCCTTGTGTTGCTATCACCCAAGGAGCCCTTTCAAATTATGTTTTCAAGATTCCAAATCTCCCAAACCTAGGGTTTTCATTCTCTAGCATGGGTCTTCTTCCAAAACATTTTCCATTGTTTAATTATGGTTTACTTTGGTTGATTATGATGATTTATGATTCGAATGTTGGAGTATTGATGTTTATAATGAAAATATCCCTTGGACCCATGATTTCCCCTTCTTCCTAAGTTGCGAACTATGTTGGCTTGATTGATGATGAGAGCTTGACAATTGATTATGTTTATATTGTTTAAGTTGTTGAATCATGATATCCCTTTATTTAAGGTGATAATCCTTGTAGTTAGGGTTGATCTTCATTCCTAGCCTTGAAGGGCAATATCTAGGGTTTATATTTGTTGATGAAGATTGTATATGAGTTCATGATTTACTTATATAGTGATGATCCTATGACTTGTGTAATTGTAGTATTGATGTATAATCCTTCTTCCCTATAAACTTACACTTGATTATGCATGAAGTATGTATGTATGTTTATGATAAGCTTGTTGTGTTGATTGAAAGGCCATTCTCATTAACACACTATTGGTGAGATATGAAAGGTTTCCTCACATATTGGTGGTTCTAAGGGTGAAAGGACATTCTCACCAAATGAATCTTTGAGCTCTTATGATATTATTTGTCTTGAATGCCTAGTGAATTCCCTTATGAATATGAATCTAAGTAAAGACTTAACATAACTTTTAAAGGGAATTATGCTTAGCACCGAGTGGATATGAAAATGAGATGAATGCTTTAATGTTTAGCAAGTCCGGCTTCCCAATGTATGTTGTCTCATGGGATGGAAACCTTTTATTCTAGTAGTCCGGGTTTCTAGTAACAATCCCCATATCCCATAACTATGTGCCCACATAGATCTTTTGCTAGTGGATCTACCTAAAAGCTATTATGAAAGTTCTACCTTAGGCAAGTAGGACACCTCTTTTCGGTGTGGGGGTAGAACACGGGATTCCATGTAGCTCACATGATCTATTTCAGTTAAGGCTAAACTTCCCTATATGATATGAATACAAACTATGATAAGAACATCGACTTTAACTATGACTTCTTGAGAGGTACTACTTAGTATCAGTGAGGGTATGTGACTTCACTTATGCATTGCACAAATAGGCTTTAAGAGAGGTTATGTATGTGACTTCACTTATGTATGTTGGTTTTGGATGAGGCAAAAGTAAGATATGTATGTTGTTGGTAGACTAAATGTGATACTTAACATTTCGTAGGGTTATGGGATCTTACCTTTGCATTGCACTAGTATTGCTTTGGGTTACTTATATGTTGGATTGGCTTATGTTTCTTCATAAATGTGCATTATGGATTTTAAACTTGATAAAGGCATGATTTCAACTAAATGTCCCTTTTATGCATGTTTTAAGGATTTCTATGCATGGCTTCCATACTTAGTACATTAATTGTGCTAACCCATATTTTCTACATTCTATGAGTGTAGGTTCCGGTCATTGATGCGCATTTCTCCTTTCAAGTGAAGCTTGGGTTGACTATTCCATAATCTTAGTGAGTCCTCATGTTCGAGGACGGATTATTAAATTCTAGTTTTATTGTAGTTTCCTATTTTGAGATTTTATTGATGTAAAGGGCTTTTGACCCTATTTGTACTCTCTATTGTACTAGATGGTGATTGAGACAAGTCTAGATTCTTATTTTCATTTTCGATTGTAAAAGTTTTAAATTTTTCCACAATTATTCTATGTCTTCATGTTATGATTATGCTAAAGGCTTGTATGAGACCCCTTCGGGGTCAAGTACGCCATGTTACTCCTATGGGGTAACCCCAGATCTTGACAAAAACCCTTAACCCTTCAGTTCGTGATCAGCGAGGGTCATTAATGATGTTGATCCACTCGGTGATGCGCAGAGTGGATTTTAGTTCACCGAAATTAACAAATATTTGGCCATTTAGTTGGTATAAAGTGTGATCAACATCGGGCTCGCTGAACCACTCGGCATGTCGTCAAATGGACTTTAGCTCACCAAATTTCCCTTTTCTCTAAAATTCAAATTTCAACCTGCACATTCAATAATCGTTATTCAAAATAAAAAGTTAAATTTAGGTTGCCTCCTAAGAAGCACCTTATTTAACGTCGTGGCACAACGTGGCCATGTGATCATGCCTTATTTTTTGGATTTACCAAAGTATCACTAGGAAGACCGCATTTCAGTCTTGGATTTACATGAGCTGAGATCTGACCCATATGTTTTTCAAGCTTCTTAATGGATACCGAGTGCAACGTAAACCTTTGGTTTAGAGAAGAGATATCATCTTTCATCTCCTTGAGCACCTTGTCCGATCCTTCCACGTTGTTCAAGATACGAGCAAGCATATCTTCTGTTCAGAAGCTTTCAGGATCAACCCTTTGTTCCTTCGGCTTTTGACGTTCATGAGGAGGCACATAGAGATCTTTCTCACCATCTATATCTCTTCAATTTGCACCATGGTCGCACCATTCACAATCTTGATCTCTCCAACTATCATCGTGATCTCTATTCCAACCTTGATTCTCTCCTAGCCTTGGATAGCTCGGATAAGAACCCCTTCTTGGTTTGACGAGAACTACACCTCTTCATTGTTCATGGCCTCAAATTGTGCGTCATCAGGACTCGCACCACTACTAGAACCAACAACATATACAACTTTGTAACCACCTCCCATGACATGCTTCATCAATAGGTCCATTTGGGTCATTATCTTGGCCATATTCGCATCCCGTTCTTGGTTCTTTTTCCATTTGTTCTGTTGTCAGCCCAAGATTCAAATGAGACACCTAATATTTCCTAGTGTACCATGCACGAATAATTTTCATCGTCTCATCAAGTAGGGCCGACGCCATGTCAAATGGTTGTCTCGTGATTCCACTCTTAATAAGTTGGTCAGCAACACCTTTTTTGATCGTGTCGAGACTTCGATAAAAATATTGCAATAGCACATTATCCGACAACCCGTGAGTTCCTCCTAAAAAGTAATTGATTTCCTGGGTAGTTCGGTCAACCACTTTGTTGCCTCCCCCATTAGAGAAAAGGGAAATAAACGAAGTCGAACTGACTCTTGGGTGATGTTCTTGAAGGAGAACAATTCACACACATATACCAAATTTCGGATGCGGTTAGGAGGGTCCTCATGAGCAAGCTCTCCAAAGAGACCTTTCATTTGCAACAACTGTAACATCGTGCTGGTCACATGAAACAGTGCATTGCCTACAGTTGGAGGCAATCGAATAGCACCCGCACTTTCCAGCTTATCGTCATTGACATTGTGAAAATTTCCGATGTCATCATTGTTCCCGAGTTGACTTTGATTCCTCCCGTTAAAACTCATTTCTTCACCTACTTTGGAGCAATCATATAGAACAAAAATAATATAATTCAACTACAATAAAATTAGCTCACGAAAACACTTCAATAAAAGAATTCTAAGCACCACTCTCCAGCAGGGACACCATTTTTTATAGCGCTTAACTACATTTCATCCAATTCTAAGGGTAGGTGGTCGCTAACAAGTATAAACATGTAATGACCCGAAAAATCATTTTTGAAACTTATTATAAAAATTACCATTTTACCCCACCTGATAGTTGTCTGAATCAATTTTGATATGTCGGTGAAGTTGGTTTCGATATTTTAAGTTGTTTGTTAATTACGATTGTTTAGTTGACAGGTGATTTGAAATAATTTATTTATTTAGTTGATGGTTAATGGGTCAAGTATTTAATTTATTTAAGACTATATACCATTTGGCTCATATATAATAAAACAACTGAGTAAAATTCATCACTTTTAGTACATAATTAATTCAGAAAAGAAATAGGAAGGGAAAATAAGGAATAGATGAAGGCAGGGCTGCGGCATGAAAAAAATTATGAGCATCAAGTATATATGTTGTGTTTAAATTTTCCAAGTAACTACATGAACGGTGTATAATATACAATATAATATGTATAGATATGCAGTTTTGTTAGAGAAATAAATTATCAAGTTATTAAGGGTGAATTGAATGACAATTTTGTTTCATTGCAGCTGGAACCTAGAGGTAAGAAAGTGGTGTAATTGATGGAGTAATCATTAGCAATTATTGGCTAATAATATTGTTATAAGAATTGGGTTTGATAAAGGAAGAAAATGAATCAATTTTTAATTGTTACTTGTTACAGATTACTAAGTATGTAATTTTATTTTATTTTTGGGATAAATAATTAATTAAGTAAGAGTGCTAATCATATAAATGATTGACTCATGTCTTGGAAAGCGTGGGAAGGAGTTGAAGTTGGGTTGATAATCATCAGTGGTCAATTTTGTTGAAATCACTTTTTGACTCTGTTATATTGACATTAGTGGGGAAATTTTTTTAGACTTAACCCTAGGCTTGAAATTTTGAAAATTTGAGAGTTGATATATTAATTGGCATTAAGATTAGGAACGTGATTATAGATTTGGTGAATTTTGGGTCGTGGCAAAATGGTATCAGAGCCCAGGTTCATTGATTTACGTGTATACAAGCCTAGTCTAAGTAGAGTCTCGAGGATCGGTACAGAGACGTATGTACTTATCTTCGAGAGGCTATGGTGACTTTTAGGAAAAATCTCTACTTCTTGAATCTTTATCGTGCATCCTTTGTCCATTTTGATTTGTATCGCTTCATTCTATTCTCTCTCACTTATGTGATGACTCGTGTGTAATTCCTCATATAAGTAGTTGGTGTCGTGTATGGCTTGGATGTTAGATCTGGTACTAAGATTGAAGTGATATACTTATGGAGATGATGTGTGGTCAGGTTTAGAATGTTTAGTGATTCGATGAAATTGTGTGAGGTTATGGTTTGATGATGTACTTTGAGGATAAATAAATGATTAGGTTGGACAGGGGTTTAAGGGACTTTATGAGCATCTTATACTTTTTTTTAGGCTAGTCATTAACTAGTGGGATCAGTACTTGTGTGGTATAGGTATTATCTGGGGTGGTTTGAAAATTAGAAGTGGAATGGTTAAAAGGATGGCTAGATAATGAACATTGTAACTTTGGAAAATACAGTCAGTAAATTTGTCATAACATGTATGGACTACTTAGCGAATGATGAGAATAATGTTGCGCCAATTGAGGTCAGAATTTCTACTACGATTTTATAGATTGTGTATTATCAAATAAGGTCATGATACGAGTACTACAATAGTACCGATGCTTACTTGGTTCGAGTGATGAAGTGTGTTACTTCTGCTATAGACCTAATCTACGAAAAAATGTATATCGCTTGGCTAGAGACGAAACAAATTTGATAATGTTTTGCAGTTATCCAATGGATAGAAGTGTGCGAGATATTTGGGTACAATCTTCTCGATAGGTATGATGTGTTCTAGTGGTGGATCTAACAGACTTTCATGAGGTAGTACTAGTGGTATATGAAAATGGATACGTTGATTGTTAAGCGTGAATACAAACTACTTAAGGAGTTATTAGTCATATTACATGCTTGTATGATGAGATTTTATGTTGCATTCATATTTGAGAAGCCAAGTAGGTTATTACTACGGACGAATGAGTTAAGCATTGTTTATAAGGAAAATTTTAGTGGTGGAACTTTGATACGGTATTAATGTGTTTAGGTAGTAAAGTGTACCCTGAGGATTCTAAACGAGATCTAGTGATTTCATCGTAAGCTCCAATGAAGTGGATCAACATCAGAATGACAATCTTATGGGTAAAATATGTCTCATTGAGTATAATTGTGTGAAGGTAATTGAGGATTTTAGTAATACAGTTCATATAAAATTTGGTTAGTTATTTGGATTTAGGTGGTATAGTTGGGTTTGAGGTGTCATGTCGATAACAAGGTTAACTTCGTGGAGATGGAAAAGGCTAACTAAGCATGATGGTAATAAGGGTTGGGGATGGATTGTGATTGAGATGCAACTATATGATAAGGATTGTTGGTTAAATAGATTTTGTATGGTAATGAAGACTTGCGAATAACTAAGGTTGTGGTTTGCTTGGTGAATTGTGTGGTTGTATGGGAAGTTGTAGAAGGTGCTAGGACACAACTCGAATAAAATTGAAAGGATCTAGAATCATAATGGAAAGAAATAGTGGGATGTAGTGTAGCCTTCGATAAGAGGTGAGAGCAAGAATAGTTTCTCTTATTGAAATGGCTAAAGAGGTATCTTCAATAAAAGGATTGAGAATTGGACTCAAAGATGTGTGGTTTCATCTATTTTGCTCTGGTTATGGTAATAGTGTCATGGTTTCATCAAATTGGTTAAAAACTATTGGATAAGACTTGAGAAATGAGTGTATTGATGTTCAAGTCGAGTGTAATGATAAGTTTTTTTGTGGTTTTGAGTTTGATAATGAGCATGGTTGGATTTTTAGCGAAGGATATGATACGGTCGATGGAGAGGCGATCAATAATAAGCAAAGATATATGAATTCATAAAAATTCTCAATGTATGAGCTAATATTGATAGATAATGGGATTGGGCTACATAGTTGAAATCAGTATGCAAGTTTTTCATTGCAAGTCTATGTTTGTGGTAGTATGTTGCACCAGGTATTGATCATTTTGAAGGATTTGTGCATTTTTTTTATATAGTTTTGGTCATAAAGTTTTTTTTTTTTACTTTTGATTGTTAAAGGACCTAAGGAGGGATTTAACTTAAAATTGTTGGTTTAGAGTAAAAGGTAAAAATGTAATGGGTTGTTGGTAAAAAGATTAAATTGTGAAATAAGAGTCTGGTGTATTGAAGAGTTCAGGTATTTGATAATTGCTTCATGAAAAGAATTTAAGAAAGGTGCAGGAATAATAAGACCTCTCGTATAGACTCTTGATTTGGAACTGAAGGTTGTAAGGATTTTTGTCTTTGAGTTTAGATATGACTATGAGATGTGAACTGGTTCGACACATACATATTTGGGGTTTATTATTGACTTTTATAAAGATTGAGTTTTGTTTTGGGTGACAAGCAATGATGTGTGGAAGATTCTATGTGGTTATCTCAAGCTAGATTGTTCAAATTATGATGGGTAATGTATGGATGTTCAACGGTGTGGACCTATAGTTCTGCATGGTTAATGAGGATTTCGGGGGGATTGAGACTACTTTGTTGATGTGAACACATAGACTATTATGATGCATTATATAGGCATTTGATGGCGAGTAAAGATTATGAGCTTATAATATATATAATTATTGGAGTGACCACAAATTTCTCTAAGTGTTGGCATGAGGCATGTGGTGGTGTAAAATGGTACTACAAACATGGTATGTGAAAGATTGCGTGGAGTTGATATTGTGTGTAATATAATAATTTTATCTCAACGGAAAGGTACTATCATGTTTAAAATTAGTGCTATTAGTCTTGGGTAGAATCTGTATCTATCACAAAATGCTTACAAGGAAAGAAAGGGAGCCATAGTTCTGAAATTTTGGAGGCGGTAATGTGTATGCTAAGAATACTTGATACTAGTGACAATTTGAGAGTAAGGTTAATGGACGGAGTGGTTATGATGTTCTGTTAGTATCAAGAGTGTTGGTATTAGTGGAGTATTGTGAAAAGTATTTGGGATTTGATGAATTGAGTATGTGTACGATTGTAATGGGGACTACACTGGTTGATTGTGGGTGGCTAAAAATCAAGGAGATGGAGTTAGATATTTTTAAATAGTTTATATAGGCATTATAGAAGGAGTATCTTGTGTTATTCGACCTTGGTTCTATACTTTATTATGTGACCACCTTCTTCGTTCTGGACATTATTTAGAGTTTGATTCACTACCTATGCACATGTGTATTTTCACTTCTATGGGTGGATCCCTAGTGGTGGATTGGGTGTATCGATCCTATGATTGTTCTCTTAGTAGAGTGACATTCTTTGGCAGACTTGGTCATTTCAGTTATGTCAGATTTTATGTTGTTTGGGATAGTTGAAGTATACCAGTAGTTCTACACGCACAATATTGCTTATGAGAACTTATATAAGAGCTATGAAAAGTTACAATTATCTAAGAGTGTTGTTAGAGGTTCTACATTTTGAAGTGTATCAGTTGTTGGGTGTTTACTTAATCATTTTCTTCTTTGGGTTAGATAAGTTTGATTCCCTCTTTATGAGTACCCGATGTCTACAATCATATAACTTCAGCTCCTGGAAAGATGATGTTTTGAGAAGGGAATCTTGATAAAATTGGTGATGTTTTGTACATTTTAAGTGTGTGGTGGTTGGTTCAGGTTCACTTCTGGTTGTAGCTGATATTGATTTAGAATTTTCTCGTGGTTATTTTAAACGGAAAAAAAAAATTGCCATGATGGTTGTGTCATGGTCCAATGGGTTTCAGTGTACATTAGGTTCATGGGTTAGTATGTGGCTTGATAATCACTCTTGATTTATAGATTTTCCAAAGTTTGATTAGAAAGTTCAGTTCTTAATAGTTGATCTTGATGGAATTGTCTTAAGGAGAAGCTCACTTGGAGGGATAAACGCTGACAGGTAGGTCATAACTAAAGCTTTTGGTAATGTCAGTTATTCTTCCTTATGTTCAGGGACGAACATGATTTTTAGTGGTGGATAATGTAATGACCCGGAAAATCATTTTTGGAACATATTATAAAATTACCATTTTGCCCCTCCAGATAGCTGCCTGAGTCAATTTTGATCTGTCGGTGAAGTTGTTTGGAAATTTTGGAGCTATTTGTTAATTACTATTGTTTAGTTGACGGGTGATTTTAAATAATCTATTTATTTAGATGATGGTTAATGGGTCAAGTCTTTAATTTATTTAAGACTCTATACCATTTGGCTCATATATAATAAAATAAGTGAGTAAAATTTATCACTTATAGTACATAGTTAATTCAAAAAGAAATAGAAAAGGAAAAGAAGGAACAGACAAAGGCAGGGCTGCGCCATGAAAAATATTATGAACATCAGGTATATATGTTGTCTAAATTTTCCAAGTAACTACATGAACGGTGTATTGTTATGTCCTAATCTTACTATCTTTAGAAAAAACACTTTCTAAAATGTTCCATGTATAAAATAATTTGAGAAAAATACTTAGAAAAGAGAATCGCCACTTAATTTTTTAAAGAAATTAAGAAAACTTGATTAAAAAAAACTCTAACAGATTAAGTCTTTAAAAAGTTAAAGAAAATGGGTAAGAGGTTCTTATTTACGCTTCAAGAAGGTTTTTAAGGCATTTGAAGTGCTCGCTAACATGCGGTTATCCTACGACTTGACTAAAATATTTTGACGAACTTTGAAAAAAAATTTAAGGAATAAAAAAATCATTTGAAAATAATTAAACTTAAAGATTTTGAAATAATTTGGAAAGGAAAGTAAACTTTGTCAAAAGTGGCCAAATAAAGAAAGCTAATTAAATAAGATTTGTTTAAATGGAATAAATTATCATAATAAAAATGGCTCATCTTTAGGAGATTTAATTAAATTAACCAAACAAATAAAGGTTAGAGTTAATATAATAAACAAATAATAAGAATAGAGGAAATAAGAATCAAATTTTGAGCCTTTAGGCCCAACCTGTCCTAAGTCTAGAAAATTGGTCAGCTACAAATAATGGGTTTCAACCCATTGATGTTCTTGGACTTGTTGTGCAAAGAAAAATGAGCTTTGGCCCATTTTGTTACTGAAACTCCTTGTATACATTAAATGTATAATGTTGTATATAAGAAATATTTTGGCCTCTTTTCTATATATCGAAATGTATACCAAGTGTATACAGCCCACTTCAACTACTGAACACGGGTAATAATTTTTGGCCCATTTTGTCACCGCTTCAGCTGTATACAGTGGGTGTATACTCGTTTATATCATCATATACGACTATATACAACCCATTTGTAGGCCTCTTATTTTTACTTGCCACATGCCTTCAACCTGTACGTCTGCTCTCGATGGCCTGGCTGACTCGAGTGACAAAAATGGAGCCTTTATAGCTTAACTCGAAAATGCAAAGAAGAAAAGTCCACCAAGGACTCAGAAGGGGTTCATACAACAAACGAAAAGAGATAACATTAGCATTCGAAATAGTGAAACAAATGAGACATAATTTAATTGAAATAAAAGCCATTTGATTTTTTCAAGACCCAAAAAAAAACAACCAAAACCAACTCTATTCTTGATTTAGCAACAATAAAGCTAAAAACATGTCAACACACAAACAAAAGAGCTAATGGGTAGAAAATATAAACCATGAGGGATTATGTCTTGCACAAGACAGAATTACTACATAAAAATCCTAATCAATCCACATATACATAGTCAAAGGCATGTTAGACAAGGATAACAATTCAATGCATGCTAATGGGAATGCTTGAGTCGTATAAAATGAATTAAGAACGGACAAACAATGACTCTAATACATACTCGAAACAACACTTCTATAGCCGAAATAATTACAGAGAAAAAGAGAACAAGCCAGTGATTTCACTACATGCTAGACCAAGAAAGGAACAACCTAAGACATGCTCTTAAAATGCGACAAAACTCACTGATTTAGATAAGAATTAGTGAACTAAAACCTTTGTCAAAATCTAGCCTAAACAATCACATTCTAGTCAAAATAAACATGCTACCACATAAAGGAGGATACTGCTACCAGATAGATTTGAAGAACGAAACTGCTCCTGCTGACTCTAGCTTATTCATAATCAAGCAAAAAAAATTGAACTATAACAATTAAATCTCAACAAATGGCTGCTGCTACACCACCAAAAATAGCTAAACACCATACAAATCATGCTATAGAAATATGTTTTCCAAAGAGACCAACAAAATGACAAATCGTAAGGCAGCACAACCATTCCAGATTAACATATAATAGCATAGCATATGCTTCAGCCTCACGAACAAAATCATTTGATACCTACATATATATTTGAATGCTAAGGAGCAAGAACAAATGAACAACAACCTCCAATACATACCCAACTCTGGATTAACCATAAGAAGTCAAACACATTCAGGCGATCTCAAAATCAAAGAAAAACCAGTCGATATGAATAACATCACAATTTATTCAAAAAGAAAGAATGAGAAATAGGAACAAAAATATTACCTTTCCCGGAGCAGCGATACTAGGACAACGAGCTTAACCACGAAGAACTTCCACCACTGTGAGCAGATCTCGATGAGCTCCGGAAAATAACAACATTAAATTCGAATAGAAGAGACTCAAACTCTCCTTGTTTTTTTTTTTTACTCTTTCCGACTATGTTTTTCTGTATATCCCCTATCAATTTCTCCCCCTATTAAAAATGAAAATTAAAGAGGCCATTTATAGAGGGGTGAAAGGGCAGATTTTAAGGGGGGAAACTGATTGAAAATTTGAATTCCTTTGCTTTTTTTTCAAGGCAACAGTGAAAGGGATGGAGATTTCTAAAAAATGGGACGAGGGGATGGGGCGAGTATGGGCGCTACAGAGAAAGGAGGACGGCGCGGCTTTTTTTGGATTTATCGGAATGATGCGACTGGTAGCTGTGCTGGATATTTGGGTTTGCGTCTGGAAGAAGAAGAAGATGCGTACAGGGGTCTACTAAATGAATTGGAATGTTGAGCCAAGATTTTGGTCAAATTGGATATAAATGGGTCTTGAAAAAGAAGCCAAAATGTGGTCAATTTGACTTTAGGAAAATAACCATGTAAATTGCAATTTTGAACAAGTTAAGCCAATTGGTTGAATTCGGCCAAAAATAAGAATAAGATGAATTAATATAATTAGTTAACAAGCTTCTTAATCTTAACAAAATAAATTAATAAACTTAATTATATACTAACTAGTTTAAAAATATAAAATATTGATTAACTAAACTAAATCCAAATATTCAAGTAAAACTAAAACCTTTTGACGCGATTTTTGAATATTCATAAAAATATACTAATTATATACATAATTATGCAAAAACATATATTTTATTTAAAATTTATAAAAAGCTGACAAAATATTTAAAATAACTTAAAAACTAATTTATTTATTTATTATTATTATTTCCTTTTTTTTTAAGCTTTATAAAACTATTTATTTTAAACCGTTTGAAATTGAAGAAGCTTGATGATTAACTTATATTGGGGAGGGACAAAATTGGGTGTCAACAGCTGTCCCTCGTTTTTCCTGGATTGATGAAAGAAATTCGTGGCAAATGAAATTAAAAAATCCAATTTTGACCGACCACATCTACATCTTTAGGAAAGGGATTTTTGGTATGGACTTTAGGAATTATGGCCAAACCCCGGTATCGGGATTCCTCCATATCTCAAGCTATATGAGAATTCAGGCCACTTGTAATTCGATACTCTTGATTTAATGCACGATTGTGAAAGAATTTGAAAGTTATCCCGGTATCGAATTATAAAGAGACCAAAATGCTCGAGAATAAAATTGGAGAGAGGATGTCGGAAAACAACCGAGTTTTCAACATTGATCCCGCCTACATATCCTTAAACCTTAGGAATCAGACTGTTGGTAGTTCGACTCGATCAGTTGAAAAGGAAATCTATTATGCAACATAACTTTTGGTTCTAGAGGAGTGACAAAAGAATAGAGTATGAAAAAGAAGTTTGCAACCTCTTAGCCATGAATGTAGTGCACTTCACACCCATAATTAAGAACTTACACGGACATAATTTCCAAAGCTCGGGGTGCACTATCACTCAAATAAGAAACTTTCTTCCGATGAGAGTGAAAAAGTTTTCCAGATGCTAAAATGAAACCGATAAACCCAAAGAAAAACCCACATGCCTTCTGCTAGGGGTGTGGTTTGATTGTGGTGGAAGTTGCTCCTCAGCTCACGTCCTAAGAGTTTGATATTCCTCTTCAGACCATGTCCCAGTTTGCTGCTAAGAAAAAGTTCCACGCTGTGCTGCATCCTTTTTTATGTCATCCGCACCTATGGTTTGATTTGAAAATTCATCCTCTTGGAATCTCTCGACAAAGACTGAAACAAACTTGTTAGTAGAAACAGTAATTTAAATAGAGAAGTGTTATGTTTTACCCTATTCGACACATTTTTTTTCTAAATGTTCTGACGTCAGCCTCCGTCGGTTTTGACGCAGTAGATGTGTTGACACCCAATTTTGGCTCTCCACATTTAACTATAGTAATAATTATAATAATAATAAAATATATATGTTATGAAATTTTTATAGGAATACAAAAAGACTTTTTAATTATTTATTTGACTTGATAAATTTATTTCATAAATGTTATTTCTTATAAAAATCAAATATATTATATTACTACTACTTCTTTTTTTTTTAATAAGTGTCGTTCTTAAGAATTGAATCTTTGTTTTGTTCAAATATAATTTTCTTTTGTCGCAATAATTATTTTTCGTACATTGTTTAAAATTAGAAAGCTTAATTAATTACTGAGTTACTAATTTATATTAATTTAATTTTAAGAACGACTAATTTTATCAAATAAGCTAATCTTGCAAAATAATTATCTCTTATGGCTATTTAATAAAGAAAGTAGTTATAATTTAAATGAATTTAATTTGAACAAATTTGGCAATCCAAGTCTCCTTAAACCGGCCAATCCGTGTATGCCACGTAGGCGAGCACATGTATTGTGCTTCTTTAGCTTAAATCTTGACCCTACGATTAAACAAGACATTTTTAACATTTTCCAAGAAAGACTCCATCACCGGTACACTTCTTCTTTTCCAGAAGTCACGCCTCAAACTTTCTCCTCCTTCCCTAGACGTCTGTTTCTTCTTTTCCCCAAAAATTTTCCTTCCCCAAAACGTTTTCCTTCTTCCCCAGGAACCTTCCACGCCCCTCTCCCATCAATCTCTGCCAAAGAACGGCTATAAACCGCCAGAAAATGGCAATTTCCGGTGGTTTTTGGCCAGGTCCATCCGCTGTCCATCAATCATATCCTCCTCATGTCAACTTTACATCTTTTCCAACTAATTTTCTGACCCAAAGCAGGCTTAGGAACCGTCGGTGCTTGCCTAAAAAGGTGAGGGACGCAGAGAACTGTTGGATCTTGGTTTGCTATGCCCTCAATCTAATAGGTTTGAGAGTGGAATCCTCTCCCAAAATCATCTATAAAAGGAACCATTTGGCTTCATTCGAAGAGAACCCAAGCACGACCGAACGACATCCGGAAATCAGCCAAGAACGATCTGAAAGACACTCAAAAATAACCAAACAAGAATCCAACAATCATCCAACAGCATCGAGAAAAACGATTGAAGAACTGCTAAAAGAGAGAAAAATCGCAACACTTTAGAGCTTCTTTAAAGTTTGAAAATTATTTCTCTTCTCGTCTTTCTGTTTTCGATTTTTGAATTCGAGTTTGAGTAAGTTTGAAATTGGAATCTTGACGTCAAAGCTCTAGTTTGTTGCTCTACACAAGGTTAGCAACTTTCTTCTGTCCTTATCCTTAAATTCGAAATTTGGTGATGAGCATAGGCGTTCTGTCCACCTCTTAATATAACAGGACCATTTTTGCCATATGAATAATATACTGTTGATATATTTTGACATCAACCTTGTCTTTAAAAAAAAAAAAAATAGTGACCCTTTACCTTTTTGTTTGGTGCATTTGCATTATTTGAAAGGCACGTGGATGTGTTCTTGGATTTTTGACTAGACTATTGTGTTGGTGACATTTTTCTGCTAATCTCTATTATTGATTACTAGTTGTGCCCTTGCTAGACTGAACTTGTAAATGGCTAATTGTTTGGGATTTAAGAACCCACTTCTTCACATTAGAATTTTACCATGATGCTGGAATAAAGTCTTATTCAGTCCCTTTTTTAAAAAAAAATTGAATTCATAAACATTAGATTTTGCTGTGTAATATCGTTATTATTATGATTATAATTTCTGATCTTGAAGAGCGAAGCTATCTACCCAATGTTAATATTTTAAGTCGTTTGTTTCCACACCTACGAACCTAGGATGATCAGGACATAATTATCTATCTATAAAATATGTCAAAACTTCATTTAGCTTACTGGCCATGCTATATTGGTTATTGACATGAAATCTAATAATTTATCATAATATAGGAATAACTAATCTATCAATCTATGGTTTTGTAAGTGGAAATCATTTTTAAGAGTCTACCAAAGATCTGGTTAACAAAGCAACAAAATTCTACTTTTTCTTTGTAAATTTTATTAATCTATTAAGAGCGCTCCAAACTCAGATTAATGCAAAGCTGGAAGCAAAAGTATGTCGAGTATTTTTGAGGGATTTTAAACTGGAAGCTAAGGTTTGAAATGAACCATTGTATGCTTAGTAATAACCCTGTAAAACACAACTATTCAACATGATTTGTTTAACTGATCTATAGAAAGTTTTAACCAGTTAGACATTTATAAGTGAATGAAAATATTCTATCCTTTGCATGTTTGGTAGTGAATTTGTTTAAATACTCATATTTCTAAGATGTCCTAAAAATAATTCAAAATGACTTATTGTTTATCCGAAACGTGAATATTGGTATACTAACCTACATTGGATTAGTTAAGATATTTGCTCAAAAATAGTAAAGTATTTGTATCACTTCAAGTTTACATACATTGTTGACTGATCTTTGGCTCAATATTAAGTTACTAATCTTTGCCTCTTCTTATGTTTCATGTACAATCGGAGGGCTGGAGTTTCTACTTTGAAACTCAATATTGGCCTAAAATATTAGGCCAACAACAATTAGGATCATCACAACACTTGGAGTCTCGCAAATTAGGAATCCAATATTTCTTAGCCTTCCTCTTTCGAGTCTTAATTATACTGTTTGGATATATTGGCTAACCTTTACTTACAAGTTTTGATATATTGTTTGTCTTTTATTTTGAAGCTTATTTTACGTGAACTGATATTATTTGTTTATGAATTTAGTTGAGACACATTTAGAACAAATGATACAAAAGATATTTTCTTAAAAAATGGGTTAGCATTTTTACTTATAATATTCTTTCAGGCCTTTTAAGTTGAAAAGAGGGGGCTTATAGTTTTAAAAGTTTTCCAAATGAAGTTTTGAAAGGTTAAAATATTATTTGTTTAGTGTTTTAAAATTGGGGAAAAGAAACACATATCGACTTAGGCCTTTATCTTAAGAAATAGGAAAAATTATCATCTAAATTTTCAATTGAAGTTTTAAAAGGTGAAATAATAGTCATTTAGGTACTTAAGTAGGAAAAAATAAAACTCATGAATTGGGACTTCCAAATGAATTTAGATATACATAAAGGCTAAAAATAATTAACTTGTGGAATTATATTTTTTTCAAATGTGACTATAGAATGAGTCCTAATAGTTAGGCCTATTTTTATACTTTTTACATCACCTCTTTACAAAAATGTATTGACTATTCTTACTTTTCGAATTAGACATTGGTAAAAACATTTTAATCTTTTAACATGCTATTTCAAAATTTTAGATATGCCAACAGGTTCAAATACAAGGTACATACATATACATGTCATACACTTCAAGGTATATATTTTATATTTTTCTCTACACAATCTTTTTTTTTTAACTACTATCCCAAATGTTATTTATTTATTTTTATGATTTATTCCTACACTTTACACATATTATTTTACTAAATCCAATCTATTGTTAACTTATCATCACATGTAAATAAAATAATAAGCATTTGCATGTTTTACACAACTTACATGTATATACTACAATTTATAATAAACATATTTAAGATCACAAACTTTTATATAATATTTTAACATCTAGTATCATTTATTTTATCTTATTTTATTTTAGGAAACTCCATTCTATATATTTTCATTCAAATTACACATCACATATTACTACGTATTTACACCCAACCACTATCTTATTTTTATTTCACGTCTTAATAAGACGACATATTTTTTATTCAACATCTATGTATTTTTAGGATGAGTTTATCATGATACAACTTTTACTATACATTTAAGCACATTTAATTTTTTGTTTTTTACAATATGATAAAAATACTACTATTAAATCTATTTTATAAAACATATATATACGTCGTACCTTGTATTTTACTCTTTTTCTTAAACTAACTAATTAACTTATCATTGATCTTTAAAGCAAATACGTAAACAAGTTTTTTTTTCCTAATTATATTTTCCTAAATTGAGTTTAAGGACTATCTTCGGATAGGCTCTGAGGGATGCTTAACACCTTCCCCTCGAGTAACCAAAACCCTTACTCAGAATCTCACTGGTTTCGCAAATCAAAACAGAGATTACATTTACATATTTAAAAAATGGTTTTCCTAATATTTTCCTTAAAATTTAGGTGGCGACTCTAAAACAAAACAATTTTTTTTCCAAAAACCAGAGTGTCAGCCATATTATGTTGTGAACTATTTCGGCCGGTTCGAAATAGGGTGCGACAGATGATGAATTGATATGATGCGACACGATGATGACTTTCTCGATAATGCAATATTGTTGATGACGATACTTCATTGATAGGATGATGATGATGCTTGATTAATAAGATGATGCTGCTACATTGATGGTCCATTGGCAGGATGATGTTGATCCAATGGTACGTTGATGTTGTCCAAGCTTGATTGGTAAGATGACGATGGTCTATCAGCAAGATGACGTTGATCCATTCAGCAATGATATTATCACCTTTGATAATATAATACATATGACCCTCTCGCTGATTTTAATATGCAATGGCCCTCTTGGCAATGAAAGATGCAATGACCCTCTTGGCTTTTGTAGATGATGGCCCTCTTGGTGGTTTGAATATGTAATGGCCCTCTTGGCATTTGAAGATACAATGGTGGTCCACTCGGCGTTTGAATGTGTAATGGCCCTCTTGGCATTTGAAGATGCAATGGCTCTTTAGGCATTTGCATACATGATGGCCCTCTCAGAGTTTGAAGATGCAACGGCCCTCTTGTCATTAGAAGATGCAATGGTGGCCCTCTCGGCGTTTCAATATGTAATGACCCTATTGTCATTTGAAGATGCAATGGCCCTCTTGGTGGTTTGAATATGTAATGGCCCTCTTGGCATTTGAAGATGCAATGGTGGCCCACTCGGCATTTGAATATGTAATGGCCCTCTTGGCATTTGAAGATGCCATGGCCCTCTCGGTGTTTGAAGATGCACTGGCCCTCTTAGAATTTGAAGATGCAATGGCCCTCTCGGCATTTGAAGATGTAATGACCCTCTTGGCGTTTAAATATGTTATGGCCCTCTCGGCGGTTTGAATATGAATGGCCCTTTTGGTGGTTTTGAATATGATGTCCCTCTTGGCACTTGAAGATGATGGCCCTCTCGGCATCTGAAGATGCAATGACCCTCTTGGCATTTTGAAGATGCAATGCTCTTTTGGAATTTGCATATATGATGACCCTCTTGGCATTTGAAGATGTAATGGCCTTCTTGGCATTTGAAGATGTAACAGCCTTCTTGGCGGTTTTGAAGATGTAACGGCCTTATCGATGGTTTGAAGATGATGACCCTCTTGGCGTTTGAAGATGCAATGGCCCTCTCGGCATTTGAATATGCAATGACCCTCTTGGCATTTGCATATATGATGATGTCCGTCTGGGTGGTTCACATTACCGCATCTGATATCCACGGGATTTGTGAATATTCTTCAAATGTAATTTGATGTCATTGAAGATGCTTGTGCACGTTGAGAGTGGTGCTTTCGGTTGTTCCTATTTTGAACATTTTGAGTTCATTATGACTCATGCTTTGTTGGAGATTTGAGCGAGGTGTTGTTGCTCGTACTCTGAACTGCTTCTTTTTCTTCTGAAGTACTTCAATGAGTTTTCTGCACCCACAGAAAAGTTGTTAATTTTGGGGCGCTGCTCGCCCTTTAACTTCTCTGTATTTATTGAACGAAGGAATATGATGATCTTGTAGCATTCTTATAGACCTGTATCCACAAAAAAATTATTAGTTTTTAAAACAAACTGCTTTGTGTCGACTTCTTCAATCGTTTGCTCCTTGTCTTGCTATCTTCAGTTGATCACTTCGATATATTGCTTCTCGATAGACATAAGATGAAATTATACAAAACATTTGACATATTTAAAATCTTTAAGGAAAAAAGATTTTTTTTTTGAGAATCAATTTGGAAAAGGTCACTGTCAAATGTCATGTCATCCATAGCTTAAGTGAACGTCCTTGGTTCAAAACTTTTGATGTGTCTGATAGCTTGTTCTGGAGAATTCAAAAGATCCTTGAAGCTTGAGAAATTTCTAACATGGTCCTCCCGAAATCTACTATGATTGGGAAGTTTTGCAGTTGACTCTGAAATTCAACGGTGTAAGAGACTGCTGAAGTTGACTATGAACTTTAACGATGTCAGAGATCATTTGAAGTTAGCTTTAAGCTTCTAATCATGCTCGAAATGTTCAAAATTAACTACAAACTTCTAGTGATGCTTGAAGAAATTTTTGAGGCCATCCTCAAAAATTTTGTCCCAGTTAGATGTCTTGGAGTATCTCGAACTGTTGATATATGACTTGGAGATTTTCTTCTTGAGAATTTTTTAGTCCCTCTCAAAAATTATGTCCCAGTAAGATGTCTCAGCATATCTCGAATTGTTGATATATGACTTGTAGAATTTTTGAGACCTCCTAAAAAATTTTGTCCTAGTTGCAACTCACAATGTATCTTAAGTCTTGACTTCTTGGAGATTTTCTTCTTGAGAATTTTTTAGCCCCTCCCAAAAATTTTGTCCCAGTTAGATGTCTCAGCATATCTCGAATTGTTGATATATGACTTGTATAATTTTTTAGACCCCCTCAAAAATTTTGTCCAGTTTTTGAGAATTTTTGGAGAGATCCTCTTCTTGAGAATTTTTTAGTCCCTCTTAAAAATTTTGTCCAGTTTCTATTGTAAGGGAAAAATAGAAAAACAATCGAACCGTTGTGCGCCTATGTATCCCATTCAGGCAGAAATCAGGTCAAACGTAGTTCCCTCTCTCGAGGATTAACAAAAATAGGAAATATTTATAAGGAAGCGGCCGAGGCCGACATAGGCCGCCTACATATTTCATTCTTGAGAATTCAGGTCGAACGTTGTTCAAGGAAAGATTAATAAGGGATAAATGGGTGACCGAGGCTGACATAGGCCACCTACGTATCTCATTCTTGAGAATTCAGGTCAGACGTAGTTCGTTACAAGAGAGAATTTTTCTAACATAAAATGATTACAGGCAAATAATGTGATTTATAGGAAAAGAAGAAGAAATTCTGAATCTCCAAATATAGTAGCTCTTGATAGCATCTGAGTATATTGGCCACTTGAGATGAATGTCTATGTTCAACAACGACATCTGATCGATGTGTTGCCTAAGTAAATTGTTGAGTTCTCTTTTCTGAGCTTCTGTCAGATGGACCCTGTTTCTGGCCTCTTTGACACGATCATCCTATCAAGATTCAGTTTATGTGTCATGCAGATTCGACTTATCTTGATTCTCAAACTGTTTCAGCTCTTTGAAAAGGTGTTCGAATATCATGATATACTTATCATACTCTTCAAACTCATCTTCATGTACCTCATTTTGTTCATTCAGCTTGTGACATGACATGGAGTTGAGAGATTCAAAATTATTTTTACTAAAACAAACACAAAGATTGTTCGATAGAAAAATTAAAGCAAGCGGAATAAATTTTTGTAATAGAAGAGGCTTTCGTCAAAAATAAGAAAATTCAGACTTTGGCACTGACCATGGGCTATTTTGCTTTTTTCGAAACATTACAAGGAAAATTAAAACGTAATTAGATAAAATGACATAAAAGGTGGGTCCTAAGCCTCATTCGGACTACCACCATTTTTTGAAAAATAGCATAAGATTCATCTTTGTCTATCAAGATGAGCGAGGAATCAAGAGCAGAGTGAAAATCCAATTAAGAACTTTCTCCATTGGCTTGGCATCTCGTATGCCTGGTGTCTTGATCAATTCCTCCAGCACGACGTCACCTTCTTCAAGAAGATCCCTAGTTCCCTCTCTGAGACTGTCATCATTGGCATATTCTTCTACCAGAAAAGACTGATACAAATGAGGCAAATGCTTTGGTGATACATCATTAACCTCATTCATGTTCCGACTATTATTTGGCACTAAAGCAAAAGCTTGATGTGGTGCCATGACCACAAATTTGGATTTCTCAACTATGCTCAAGGAACCTACAACTTTCTCAATATTGTATGGGTTGGTTTGGATTATAGCTCTATCCACACACCGATTTTCTTCGACCTCGACCATGGTAATGGTAGTCCCTCCACGAGTCGGCAGTGAATCAGTGTTAGGATTAGATATGACAGTTTGAAGAGTTACAACATTTTGATCAATCAAGTCTTGAATTTTATGCTTCAAGTTGATGCAATCCTCCGAGATATGTCCAGTACCTCTTGAATGGTAAGCATAATGAAGATCGGCCCTGTAATGTCTGGAATTGACATTGACATTTTTTGGATCAACTATATGTATCAGACTAGCTCTTTTCAATCTCTCAAAAAACTGAGTTTGACTTTCAATCAAAGGAGTAAAGACTCGAGGAGGTTTCTTTTTATGTTTTGGACGAGGAAGATTGTAATTATTTCGTGGAGGTGGAGGATTTTTGTGAGTAGGTGTCAGTGTTTGGAAATTTGGGTATTGTGGAGTTTGGTAGATTTGAGGGGCATTTTGGTAATTTGGCAATGTGACTTGGTAACTTCGTTGAACATTTGAGCAATATGACAGTGGAGCTTGGTAATTTGGATAATTTGGTGGTAGAGCTTGGTAGCTTGGTAATTCGGTTGGACATAAGAGATGGGGTAAGGATTTTGCTGAGCTACCAGGTAGGCTTTGGATAGTAAAGGCTTTGGATGGTAAAGGCTTTTGAACATTGAGATTGGCATACCACTTTGATTTTTGGTTTGATTCAAATGAGATAGAGGAAACATCTTCCCTTTTCCTCCTCAATGGTCTTGGGGATTTAACTTGGGGAGTCATTTGGATGATTTTTCTGATCTTGAAACCGTCTTCAATAGCTTCACCAATTTTGACTATCTCAGTGAACTTCCCTCCCAAAATGAACAACATTCTATTGTAGTACTCCGGATCTTGAATGCGCACGAAGACTTCAATAATTTCCTTCTCGGTCATGGGAGGCATAACCCTTGTAGCCTCTTTTCTCCAACGGTAGGCATATTCTCGATAACTGTCACAAGACCTCTTCTTGATTCTCTCCAAAGAGTATCAATTAGGAATGAATTCTACATTGTAACCAAACCTTTTGATGAAGTCTTTAGCCAAAGCATTCCAACTTGGCCATTGTTTGATTTCTTTAGAAATAAATCATTCCAAGCTTCTCCTTTTAGATTTCGACCAAAGAGTCGCATTAACAAAGCCTCATCTTTCCCAACTCCAATAAGTTGATCACAATAAGACTTCAAATGAGTCAAAGGATGCTCAAATCCACTAAAAGTATCAAATTTTGGTACTTCAAAACATTCCTGAATCTCCAAATGTGGATGAATGCACAAATCTTCATAATTCAATCCTACAATGTCTGTGGTGTATTAAAAGTCCTTTTTTGCATTCATAACTTCATCTCTGATGCTTTGCTCAACCTTTCCTTTTATGACTTTCCATTTTTTCTCCTTCTTCTCACAATGATTGAGTTCAAAATATGTAGTAGAGGGAGGGAATAATACTGGCGATATTGGAAGATGAAATGCGGTTTTTAGAGGTATGGTTTGAGTGGTAAGTGAGTTTTGGAAAATTGGAGTAGGAATTTGATGACTGGGAGGAAAATTCTGGAGATTGTTGGTGTTTGGATTTTGAGGAGTAGGTAACTTTTGGCGTGAGGGGCAAGCTTGATGTGGGTTAAGGGTGGTTAAGTCGATGGTGGGAGGTTTTAGATTTGTAGCAGTGGTTGAATTGTTTGGAAAACGTTCGGAGGTTGGATCTACAGTAGGAAAATGGTGTGAAGGTCTTCCATTTTCTGGAGTAGGAGTGTTGGCAACAATAGCCAGATTCATCAAATCTCGGGTCTTATCCATTTCAGCCCTCATTTCAGCAATTTGTTGGAACAATTGCGCAATTAACTTGTTATGTTCAGTAATGATAGGGTCATTTATATTGATTTTGGTCAATTCAGTGATCTCAATATTTTCAACCACTTTTTCTTTGCCTTTTGACAAACTTTGGTCAGAGAAGGAATCTTTGGGATCTTTAGACCTCGTGAAGTATGGATGTTCTGCCATTTTCTCAACACAGATCATTTTTTAGTACCTAACAAAGAAAAATAACTCAAAAGACAAATGTGTTAGTTTTTGTATATGATAAATAATACAAAATATCACATACATGATTGCGAGCACATAAAAATTGTTTTACTTGAAGATAAACTAGCCCACAGATATAGAAAATGACTAAATAGACAGGAATTTATCTATTTGATTTGAGATTAGTGAATCAGAAAAGTTGACCTGCGTGGAGTCAATGGCCTTTTGTATCTGTCCTGACATACTTTTGATTTTCGATTGAGAGGAAACTCTAATTTGCTTGAAAGAGCGAAAAAATAGATTTTTTCAAAAATGGGGACCGAGCCTTGAAAGACTGCCTACATATCTCACGGAGGAGAATTCAGGTCCTACCTAGTTCGATTGGCTTGAATTTCTTTTTTATTGAGATGGAAAATTTACCCTTTTTTCGAGACAAGGGAGTAAGATTTAGGATTTGAAAGGGAAGTTTGATTTTTTTGGGAAACTAAAGACTCAAAGAGTATTTGGACACAATTCTGATAGTGACTTGATATTTATGCTTAGAGGTTCTAAAAACTTTCAAAATAGTAGGCTAGAACATCATCAAATAAAGCAACATATTCACACAAGCAGTTATATAACACATAAACAGATATTACGCATTTTAAACAAATATGTGACCCTTGCCAAGGGTAGGCCTAACGATTCGAAGGATGTATTTAGTCATTTAAGATATTTCATTACCTCGTAAACCAAATTTATACAAGTTGTACGAATAAACTTAACGGGGATACATAATGGGGAAAAGGGATACAAATAACCAGTCTCATGCAGGGGTACAATCCTAAACTATGCTTCCGTGAGAGGTCCTTTGTTCTTAATTCTTCTTCGACTCGATGAACAATTAAACTCTCGACCTCAAGAGACAAAGATTTTCCAGATGATGTATACATCCTTCAAATTTAAACACATAAGTATGATTGTTCATTCAGGTCGTGGGCCGTTTTAAACTCAAGGTGGTCTTTCTAATGGGTCCAACATGCCTTGGGTGTTGGTCATCTTAGTTCAAATGCGCTAAATTGAGGGATTTGGTTTCGCTTTACACTAGTTGACTAAGAGTGGCTTTTAAAAGACCGGGAACCCAAGCGGACAACTTAGGCTGGACAACTATTGGACACATGACGAACCAATACATTACTGATCATTCCGAAAAAGGATTGAGTATAAAAAAGTTCGACTGTGATTATGCAGAAATCATTCTTTAATATACTACACATATATTAGAAAATGTCATGAATGCAATGAAAGTTTATAGCTATTTAACAAGTAAGACATAGAGAAGGCAGAACAAGTGAACAATTATTAAGAATTTTTAGTCAAAAAATAGTCAAGTCATTATGGTTAGAACCTAATTAAGTCCCCAGCAGAGTCGTCATTTTTGTTATGCCGTAATTTTACAATCTTTCGAAAAATCACTTTTTGAAATGTTCCAAGTATAAAATAATTTGAGAAAAATACTTAGAAAAGAGAGTCGCCACTTAATTTTTTAAAGAAATTAAGAAAACTTAATTTAAAAAGACTCTAACAGATTAAGTCTTTAAAAATTTAAAGAAAAGGGACAAGAGGTTCTTATTTATGCTTCAAGAAGGTTTTTAAGGCATTTGAAGTGCCCGCTAACATGTTGTTATCCTACGACTTGACTATAATATTTTGACTAACTTTGAAAAATATTTTAAGGAATAAAAAAAATCATTTGAAAATAATTAAACTTAAAGATTTTGAAATAATTTGGAAAGAAAAGTAAACTTTGTCAAAAGTGGTCAAATAAAGAAAGCTAATTAAATAAGATTTGTTTAAATGAAATATATCATAATAAAAATGGCTCATCTTTAGGAGATTTAATTAAATTAACCAAACAAATAGAGGTTAGAGTTAATATAGTAAACAAATAATAAGAAAAGAGGAAATAACGATCAAATTTTGAGCCTTTGGGCCCAACCCGTCCTAAGTCTAGAAAATTGGCCAGCTGCAAATAATGGGTTTCAGCCCATTGACGTTCCTGGACTTGCTGTGCAAAGAAAATTAGGCTTTTGCCCATTTTGTTACTGAAACTCCTTGTGTACATTAAATATATAATGTTGTATATAGGCCATATTTTGTTCCCTTTTCTATATATCGGACTGTATACCAAGTGTATACAGCCCACTTCAACTACTGAACACGGGTAATAATTTTTGGCCCATTTTGTCACCGCTTCAGCTGTATACAGTGGGTGTATACTCGTTTATATCATCGTATATGACTATATACAGCCCATTTGTAGGCCTCTTTTTTTGACTTGCCACATACCTTCAACCTGTACGCCTGCTCTCGATGGCCTGGCTGACTCGAGTGACAAAAATGGAGCCTTTATGGCTTAACTCGAAAATGCAAAGAAGAAAAGTCCACCATGGACTCGGAAGGGGTTCATACAACAAACGAAAAGAGATAACATTAGCATTCGAAATAGTGAAACAAATGAGACATAATTAAATTGAAATAAAAGCCATTTGATTATTTCAAGACCCAAAAAAAAACAACCAAAACCAACTCTATTCTTGATTTAGTAACAATAAAGCTAAAAATATGTCAACACACAAACAAAAGAGCTAATGGGCAGAAAATATAAACCATGAGGGATTATGGCCTGCACGAGACAGAATTACTACATAAAAATCCTAATCAATCCACATATACATAGTCAAGGGCATGCTATAGAAGGATAACAATTCAATGCATGCTAAGGGGAATACTTGAGTCGCATAAAATGAATCAAGAACGGACATACAATGACTCTAATACATACTCGAAACAACACTTCTATAGCCAAAATAATTACAGAGAAAAAGAGAGAAAGCCAGTGATTTCACTACATCCTAGACCAAGAAAGGAACAACCTAAGACATGCTCTTAAAATTCGACAAAACTCACTGATTTAGATAAGAATTAGTGAACTAAAACCTTTGTCAAAATCTAGCCTAAACAATCATATTCTAGTCAAAATAAACATGCTACCACATAAAGGAGGATACTGCTACTAGATAGATTTGAAGAAAGAAAATGTTCCTGCTGACTCTAGCTTATTCATAATCAAGCAAAAAAAAATTGAACTATAACAATTAAATCTCAACAAATTGGCTACTGCTACACCTCCAAAAATAGCTATACACCATACAAATCATGCTATAGAAATATGTTTTTCAAAGAGACCAACAAAATGAAAAATCTTAAGGCAGCACAACCATTCCAGATTAACATACAATAGCATAGCATATGCTTCAGCCTCACGAACAAAATCATTTGATGCCTACATATATATTTGAATGCTAAGGAGCAAGAACAAATGAACAACAACATCCAATACATACCCAACTCTGGATTAACCATGAAACGTCAAACACATTCAAGCGATCTCAAAATCAAAGAAAAACCAGTCGTTATGAACAACATCACAATTTATTCAAAAAGAAAGAATGAGAAGGAGGAACAAAAATATTACCTTTCCCGGAGCAGCGATACTAGGAGAACGAGCTTAACCACGAAGAACTTCCACCACTGTGAGCAGATTTCGATGAGCTTCGAAAAATAATAACTTCAAATTCGAATAGAAGAGACTCATACTCTCTGTTTTTTTTACTCTTTCCGACTATGTTTTTCTGTATAACCCCTATCAATTTCTCCCCCCATTAAAAATGAAAATTAAGGAGGCCATTTATAGAGGGGTGAAAGGGCAGATTTTAAGGGGGGAAACTGATTGAAAATTTGAATTCCTTTGCTTTTTTTTTTCAAGGCAATAGTGGAAGGGATGGAGATTTCTGAAAAGGGGGACAAGGGGACGGGACGAGTATGGGCGCTACAGAAAAAGGAGGACGGCGCGGCTTTTTCCGTATTTACTGGATTGATGCGACTGGTCGCTGTGCTGGATTTCCGGGTTTGCGTTCTGAAGAAGAAAAAGATGCGTACAGGGGTCTGGGGTCGCTGGGTATTGGATAATGGGTTGATGGGTGGCTTAATGAATTGGAATGTTGAGCAAAGATTTTGGTCAAATTGGATATAAATGGGTCTTGAAAAAGAAGTCAAAATGTGGTCAATTTGACTTTAAGAAAAGAACGACGTAAATTGCAATTTCGAACAATTAAGGCAATTGGTTGAATTCGGCCAAAAATAAGAATAAGATGAATTAATATAATTAGTTAACAATCTTCTTAATCTTAACAAAATAAATTAATAAACTTAATTATAAACTAACTAGTTTAAAAATAAAAAAATATTGCTTAACTAAACTAAATCCAAATATTCAAGTAAAACTAAAATCTTTTGAGATGATTTTCGAATATTCATAAAATATACTAATTATATACATAATTATGCAAAAACATATATTTTATTTAAAATTTATAAAATGGTGACAAAATATTTAAAATAACTTACAAACTATTTTTTTATTATTATTATTATTTCCTTTTTTTTTTTGAAGTTTTATAAAACTGATTATTTTAAACCGTTTGAAATTGAAGAAGCTTGATGATTAACTTATATTGTGGAGGGTGAAAATTGGGTGTCAACATGTATAATATACATTTAATATGTATAGATATGTAGTGTGTTAGAGAAATTAATTATCTAAATTTTAAGCGCGAATTGAATGACAATTTTGTTGAATTGCAGCTGGAACCTGGGGGTATGAAAGTGGTGTAATTGAGGGAGTAATTATTGGCTAATAATTATTGTTATAAGAATTGGGTTTGATAAAGGAAGTAAAAGAATCAATTTTTAATTGTTTCTAGTTACAGATTGCTAAGTATGTAGTTTCATTTTATTTTTGGGATAAATAATTAATTAAGTAAGAGTACGAATCATATAATTGATTCTCATGTCTTGGAAAGCGTGGGAAGGAGCTGAAGTTGGGTTGATAATCATCAGTGGTTACTTTTGTTGAAATCACTTTATGACTCTGTTATATTGATATTAGTGGGTAAAAATTTGAGACTTAATCCTAGGCTTGAAATTTTGAAAATATGAGAGTTGATATATTAATTGGCATTTAGATTAGGAACGTGATTATAGATTTGGTGAATTTTGGGTCGTGACAAAATCCAACTAAAAGTTGGGGTTGATCCCATAGGGAGTGATACGGTAAAGAATTCGATTAGGAAGTAAAAACGTGTTCTCATCATTTGTAGAAGTAAAGGTTTCATAACATGAAAATAAATCACGAAGTTTCAACGATTAATATCAAATGGGGGAATTAGTAACCAATTTATGACAAAGAATACTTAACACGGGAAGTAAACAATTAGAGATCGGACCTTAGGAATGTGATCAGTCGAATGTTAATTTCGGGTAATGGATAATTACTAGTTGCTCAAAGTTGTTGAATCTTAATGGGTAGGCTAGGTTTTGAATACAATAGCCATATCTCGATCAACTATTATGTTTCAACCGAATTCTCTCGAACCTCGACAAGCTTATCATTAATAAACAACTCAATTCCTTAATTAACCTACTATTTCAAGCTAGATTTGTAAAGGCGCAATCAAACCCACTTTCTCAAGCTAGATTTTAAAGACGCAATCCATATAACTATCAATCAATCATTCTACTCTATTACCTCTTTCTCAAGCAAGCATAGAGAGCTAAGCTAGAACTAAATTTACAACAATTCCTCAATTAAAACATGAACAAATAATTGAACCCACTTTAAAACAACATTAAAATCAGCAGTTAATAGCTTCTATTATCCAATTAATGCATTCGACTACATGATCACACCCCTAAGGTAAGGGGTTTTAGCTAAGCATAGCAGAAAGCAAGAAATCGTTACTAACAAAGTTTTCCATCTGAATTGCTAACGATCTGCAATACCCAAAATGTTGAAATCTGAGCTAAAATCACACAATCTCCAAATCTAAATCCAAAAATTTCTTTAAGAATGTTCAACAATATAACAAATGTGAAAAACTCTCAAAAACCCAATAATACATAATATGGGGACTCTTTTCTTCTTTCAAAAATTGAATTTATACGTTCCCAAAAACTCTACACAGAGTCAACTTGGCAAAGCTAGTCGGGATCACCGACCCATTCGACAATCGTCGAGTTTCTCTTCTTCTCACCTTTTGGGTTGATTCCTTCATCAAATTGTTCTAGAAATTTTGGCAAGTTTGGTTGTTGTCGATGATTCATTCGGCGCGTCACTGAATCATCTTTTTTCTCGCCAAGTTGATTTGATCCATTTTCTACTTCTCTAGAACTTTAGGCGAGCTGGAGGCTCACTCGGCGAGTCGCGGAGTGGCTTTTGCGTACTCCAACTTCTCTTTTCTTCAGCCTTTTCAACTTTTTCGCTTCTTTTTTCATCGTTATATCTTTGCCTCACTCTTAAGCTTTCACTGTTGCATATCATAAGATTAACGTCAGTTAAGAGCGTCAAATAGGCATTGAGGACACTAAATCTTTAAATAATAAACCCTAAATGAGTCTAAATTTCCGACTCATCACATACTTAGTCATTATGATTCACCACTTAGCGCATTTTATAAAAAAAATTGAATGCTAAATTGATTCCTCTTTTTATAAGACTTATCTCTAAAGGACAAATAAATATCATTGATGCATACTTAGTCATTATGATTCACCACTTAGTGCATTGTACAAAATAATTGGGAATGCTAAATTGATTCCTAAGTTGATTCATCTTTTAAGTTGAACTGCCAAATTCTCATGTAGAGTTAACATCATTTTATGTTAGTTTTCTTTTACATATGATTTACCTTTACTTTTTTTGTATTCATATATAATAGATGCTCTATAACTAATTTGGATATATGATTCGATTTATGATGTTCAGTCAAACTTTATTTGTTTGTTATGATATTCAGATGTATCTAGTTATTGGTGTTATACCTTGTGAAATTTTGATTTAATAACAAATGATGATTTTTTTTCTTGGTGGATAGATGTTTGATTGGTTGTGTAGGCTCTTAGTAGCACAAATTTGGATCGAGATAAAAAAAATTTAAAAATAAAATAGGGATGGAGCATAGACAAGTCGTGTAGGTAGTTATGGAAGCATACAATCTGGGAGTTGATGTGGCAATTGTTATATTTTTCTAGGTTGAAAAGAAGTTAACGCTTCAAATGTAGTTATCGCATGTACTATATTGTTTTTTTATTGACAGACTGTTATTTTATTTAATTCAGTATCTATTTGATCTTACATATCTGCATATTTTGCTATGTACCTGAATATGACGTGTGATTCCCTGGTAGTGCCTATAACTGTTTCTACTCATGTGTATGATTTATTAGTAGTGTATTGATATAGTGTTATGATTTTGTTGGAGTATGATACATGGGTGGACCCTATCATTCTTGATATGATGGATTTTGATGTGATTTTAGGTATGAATTGATTATCTTATAATACAATTTTGGATTGTATGCTAAGACTGTTACTTTGGTTATGCCTAATTTTCCTCATTTGGTGTGGAAGGGTACATTTAACTATGCATATAAAAGTGTAATGTCATTTTTAGAGAAAGAAGGATGGTAGACAAGGAGTGTTTGACTTACTTAGCACACATTCGGGATACTAGTGTAGTAGAGTAAGATGATCTTTTTTAGTACATCACAATTATATTTATTTTGATAGGTACATTTTCAAGAATTAAAAATCTTACAATATTGTTATAATTTTCAAATATCTCTTATTGGAGGAATATTAAATGACTGGACATAAGTATTTACTATGAAACTATCGTGATAAACTAATTCTAAATTCATATAGATTGAAAGGTACACCTTTGTAAAAGGAAAAAGAAAAAAAAGCACATTCTATTGAATCATGATATATTATTTTCATTATTATTTAGTAATTAACACAAAAAAATTAGAACTATTATAAAATGAAGATAATAAATTGAAATTAAGAAGAGTAGAGATAGAAAGACACAAGGTAATAATAGTAGTAAATTTCCTTTATTATTGTATGTTTTTACTTCTTCTTCTTGTTTCATATTACAAGAGGGGATATATATGTGTGTGTGTTATAAAACTTGGGAACAAAGTACTTGGCCACAAAGTATTTTACTTGGACACAAAGTATATTGTGTGGACATCCATATTATCTGGATATGTTTATTGATCTGAGCCAAATATATTTTTCAAAATCACTCAATTTATGATCTTGTCGGAGAAGACAAATTGCTCGATTGAATTATTAATAGCAACAACCAAGCACTGACAGACATTTTCACTTGTTTAACAATTAATTGACTGCTTTGTGGAATGACAGTATTCCTATATGAAAAGGAATAACTTTCTTGAATTCAAACTTCATAATTTCCTGCAATTTCATAATTAATAAATTTTGACACAGTTAGTTAGAATAAATAAATTTATGGCAATATTTGGTTCACTCTAATATTTTCACCGATAAAGTGATGTTATATTTTGTATGCACATTAATAAAACTATTATACCATGAATAATAATAGCAGGATACATAAGTGCACCAAATTGCACTATGACATGATATTTTCTAACCACTTTAATGAGATCAAAATTGATCTTTATGATATGCGATCTTACAATCATTGGGGTATGCAATGGAATCGATTTACAACCTTTTAAATTCTTCAAGAATCTTCATATAATATTCACTGTCTAGCTAGACATGATAATCATTCATCATGCGTATTCAAGTTTTTCATATATTGTCACACTGATAGAAACCTCATTGCATTCACCTTAGGAGTATATATCTCCATACAATAATGTCAGGACTTTTGCGAAAAATCTTTAATTTTCAATGCACAATCCTTACTTCTTATTTTACGATTTAACTTATCGCACAATAATTTATTTTTACCCCACTGACAGTATATATTGGTATATGGAAAAAAATAAGTCCAAAAGCATCACTTTTCCTAGTGAAATAAAATAGACTTGAATTGTATTTTCTTTGGCCAACCATTTATCTGTCAACTTCCGACATATTTAATATCAAGATCCTCGTCACCATTTATAATTTTGAACGCTAAATTATATTAAAGATATCGTCGACGGTTTATTTGATATCAATTCTAATATGACATAACTTGCCGAGCTCTCTTTATTTTTCATCATTTTCAGGTGCCTGAACCTTTGCCAAGGTTTTATGAAGTGTTATGTCATGGTGCATTTTCTAAGGCACCTGCCTCATTACTATGACCATTTTAATCATTTGTACAACTTTTTCGTCAAGAAGATCATCTTTTGAATCGATTTATCTATCACGCTTCAGGCGTGCAATAAATTATGTCTTTTAAGGACCTTTCATTGGAGCATTTATAACTGGATTATAACATATGGTCAGTGAATATGTTTGAAAATTGACTTAAGTTGATTTTCAACGAGGATGATATGTCATTATGTATTACTTATTTTCCAGTTGCTTATCATCTCCCCCTAATGTTATAAAATCTAACATTCACCACCTTTATTTGGGAACTCATCTTTGTGCATTGTGTAGTGGTGGAGTAATTGAATAATATATTGCATATTTAAATTTCATGATGAGAATTATTTGATTTCTAACCCTGAACGAATTGTGATGGGGGAATCATGCTGGCTTAATACGTACAAGTGTTGCTACACTTTAAATAACACATCTCATACCAAATTTCTTTTGGGAGTTTTGTTCTCATAACCAATGGTTTAGCTATAATTGGAGGCATATAATTTCTACTTCAACCATTTGGATATATACCAACACTATCAATATAGTTTTATAATTTGAAATGTGCTCTTGATTTATCAATTCGAGCAAACAACTTTTGCAAAAATCAAATCGAAAGTTGATAATAAAGCACATGTGATCATAACATAGATGCATCTATATAATAGTAAATGACCCACATGACAGGTGAACAGACTCATATTCACCTTTTTATACATTTCAAAATTTCAGGATATACAATCTCAACCTTTGCTGGTGCAATGATAATTTTATCATGAGAACAAACAACACAAGAGTATTCTTGAAGAATTTATTATTTCTTCCATATATATAACTACATGAATTCTCATTTATTTTTGTATCATATTTGAACCGGGATGGTCATCAACCGTGCAACATCTCGCAATTTGAAATAGCTAGGAAGAAGCTAAGAACTTGAAATAATCGTTTTTGAAAATAGTGACAAATCTGGAAATTTGTTTAAGTTAGGGAAAGTGAGTTTTTGGTAAACTTCAAATGGCCATAACTCCTAGCTCAGGATGAGTTAGGTGTACTTTTAGATATGGTTGGAAATCTCTTGGAATGACCTTTCCAATGCCACTAAGTTTGCGCAATTCCGAGTTCGTATGACTGAGATATGTCATTTGGAAGTTGGACTGTTCAAATAAGGAAATGTCCAATCCGAATTTTTATGGGGTATATTAGTCTTTTTCCTTGCCCTATTATTTTAATCCATTTTTAGGAGTATAATACGGATCAAATCAGATTTTAGTCAGTTTTAGAAATTGGAAATTTACGCTAGCGCTTGAAGAAAGGAGAAAAGAGGAGAAAGAAGAAGAAAGGGAAGATTCATCTAGATCGATCCATTTAGTTGTGGTTTTCGCCAAGGATTTATTCCTACCAGGTATGCGAGGCTTTCATAACGTTGGGATCGTTCTCCCATGTACCAAACATATTTATTTCAGCATGGATTCGTCCTAAAAGAGTTTGAAAGTTCAAGTTCTTGATATTTATTCTTGATTTTGTTGATGTTCTTGAATTTGGTTGATATGGGGAAGTTTCTGAGATCGTTACGTCATATTATCGAGTCGTTTCGAGTTAGGTTCTTAGGTACATTTGCTGGGTATTTGTATCTAAAAGGAATTTGAGAAAAAGAATCGAGTCTGGGCGAATTGGGGCTGGAAAACAAAGAAGAAATTTCGTCCGACGAAATTTGACACTAGGGGCGCGTCGTGGAGCAGGTTCCCAGATTTGGAATTTTTGTTTCACGTCACGAAGTTGACATGGTGTGTTCTGTATAAAAAGTTGTCTTCAAAACCAAAAATTAAATATGCCTCCGCGTCACGGACCCACCCTCATATTTTGATATTTCGGTCTTTTCTCATGTTTAGCTATCTAAAATCATTCCTAAACATCATGAGATCTTTCCTATCACAAATCACGATTCTTGAATCCATAATTCAATTCAAGAATCAATTAATAGTCAAGCCAAGGAGTCAAGAGTTTAGTCAAGATAAGTTCTTAAAGTTTTCAAAAGTCTTTCACAAACATTTTAACTTTGTTTTAAGGCTTTAGTTCAAGTTAAGCAAAGAGTAAAGATTTGAAGTTTCATATCTTCGAAGAAGTATATGGGAACTAAGTATACCCAAAAAGTTTGAAAATGTTTTCACATTTTGAGAAAGAAAAGGGAACATCGATTCCAAGAGAGCTTTTAAGCTAAGTTTTGAGTAATTATCTCAAACCAAAGAAAGAAGTTGTTTTAAAACATATGAGCTAAGTATATTTTTTTGGAGTTGTATTGAGCACCGATACGGGGATGCGAGTTCATATTAACTCAAGTCTCCATAAACCATGTAGCCATCATAGGTATTAATGGGTCATGCTTTTTAGATGATCACATAAGTTAAGCTAGTGGATCCACTAAGTTAAGTAGTTCTATATGACGGCAAAGTATAGGACATTCTGACAGCGTGATGGTAAGAACGTTGTATCACCATTTAGGATCATAGTGATGGTTGTCGTTAGAGAATTTCCGAAGGAAACCATATTATTTTCTTATATGAGTAAAGTTGAGTTTGTTATTGCTTTATCTTTAACGAACTAAGTTGGTTGCAACTGTTTTATAAGCTTTATATATATTGCATGTGCTTCATTGCTTTATATTTGAGTTAAGTTATT